>CM024194.1:6043617-6062228 GCA_013435755.1 Amphilophus citrinellus
CATACACACATACACACATACACACACACAAATAAAAATAAAGAAATTTAAAAAAAAAAATAAAAATCACCTCCCCAAATTTTCCAAAGATATTCAGGATTATTTATCAAACCAAACCACTCTTAAGAAGGTGCAAAAAAAAAATAAAAAGAAAAGAAATGGGGGTGAAATAAAAATATTTTGCTCTCCAGGGGAACAAAAGAACTAAGCAAAGTCCTGGACAACCCAAAACTCAAGAGAGAAGAAGCAATAAAAATAAAACTGAAAATGCATTTCATTTTTTTTTTTTTTTTAAATAAAATAAGTATATGATATTCTCTAAAAACAACGAACTCCTGACTGAATTTTTTATTTATTTATTTTTTTTAAATCATCAGGGTGGTAAACTTTATCCCTGAGTGCTCTTAACCCCCCACTCCCTAACTCTACCATCCACACCAAAAACAGACAAACAAAAAGGAAAAAAAAAAAAAAAAAACAACAACTCTACAGCACTCATAAACTAATTTTTTCTTCTCACACACACACACACAGTAACAGAGCCTTTTCCTATGTGATTCAGCTCTAGAGTTTTTCCCAGATTCCTGACCTTTTGTTTTCCAGGTGCATAATTTAAAACAAGAATTTATTTTAAACTTTTGCTTTATCTAATAAATTAGCGGGGGACGTCTCCCCCTTGATTATTTACATTTACCACAACCTTGATATTTGTCCTCTGTACTTTATTCACCCTTAATTTTGTTTTACTTTAGTATTTCACACTTTTTTTTTTCCTCTGCAGTATCAGCCCACTTGTTCCCCCATACACACAGACACTCACCCACACACATACACATGCGGAGGCCTCCTCATTCACACTTAGTTGCCACTTTTACTAACAATTTTCATGCCAATTTCTTAGTCTCCATTTTATTCATAAAACACTTTTGTTACACATTTTCTGTGCCAATGTATACCATGAAAAGAAAAAAAAAAAAAAAAAAAAAATCGCCTGAATATTGGTTAGATTCAATTCTCTAAAAGACAGCTATGAGTCTGTCAAACAAAGTTATTGTTTTTAAGACTTTCATCAATTACGAGGCCTTTGTCAAGGCTCGACAGTTATGTAAGCTTATTATTGTCAGTCAGTGATTACAATACGCCATCACCATGGCGCACAAAAAAAAACAAACAATACTCTCCAGAATTGCTGCACGCACATCACTACTCGTCATCTTTCATGGTATAAAAGCCAATTCTCACACACCATTCTTCATGCTGTGGATATTAGGAGTTATCTCTATTCAATAGAAAATTTTCCAGCCACACACTTTTCTTGGTTTTAATAAATAAATTTGATCAATAGCCTATTGCTATAGGGCAGTTTTACATTTCCAGTATCTCTCACAATCCTTTTTCCACTCATTTCATCTCTTATCACTTCACTTATTTTGTTTCCTTTACCCAGTATCTATTTATTCATTTTTTAATGTCAACCCCTTTTTGTTTTTCTGATGCTTTAATATTTTCAAGCTTTAAACAGTTTAAAAGATCCTCTAAAATCTGTTCTCTCGAGACCTTACCTCCTCCTCGCTCACAAAAAATTTCAACGTCCAATTCTGCAGAATTCGTTTATTTAAACAACAGGTTTCTGCTTACCTTTTTATGAGGCCTCCTGTGAGTGTGTTGAGGAGTTAAAGTCCCAAAGTGAGTCCTGGAGAAAATATTCCCCTTTGTCCTCTTTTGCCAATCATCCTCCTTCACAAATCACCTGTTATCAGTCCTTATCACGTCAGGGTCACCATCTGACAGGTCAACAGGTTTTTTATGAAGGAAGACACCTGAAACACTTTAAATGAATTACTTTTTTAATTAATGTATTAAAGAATCAGAAAAAAATACACACATGGCCATGTGGGGACTCAGAGTAAGAGTGTGCTCTCTCTCTGAGCCCGTGTTCCTGTCTAACCATAACATCTTTATACAGCTCGTTGTTATCTAAGCATAAACCATCTCTGGGTGCTATGAGTTGACCTTCGTCATTCAGTCTTGTTCAAGCTGGTCATGACCCAGATTCCTCTCAGTCATGAGCACATCTTCTTCCTGATGTTCTAATTTAATCAATACAGAGAAATCTTGTCCAGATTAATGACAGAACATGGTGACGTTGGTGATGTTTTAATTGTACGTTCAGTGGCCGATCTTCAAGATAAGATGCTCTGAAAGAGAGAAGTTAGTTGACTACTTTCTGATCTGCTGCTCTCTGTCTAATGTATTATTTGTTTATTATTTGGTTGATCCACAGTTTATTAATTTACTGGAGTTTACCTTTAAACATTTGTCCTTTATTCATTGAGTAAAAATAATCCCTAACAGAATCCTCCCTATCCAAAAAACTATGCTCATAAGCAGACTTAAGTACTTGAAAGCCAAATTGGCAGTTGCAACTACAGCCTGTTAAATTATTCTGAAAACGGGCTAAGGTTTTCTTTTAATTCTTTTTTTTGAGAAACCCATCTCTTTTTTTCCCCACTTATCTGGATCCGGGTCGCAGCCTAATCAGAGAAACCCAGATGTCCCTTATTCCAGTCACCTCCAGTTACTTCCAAGATGGCGGCATGCGCAGACGCAGCAGCTAACAGTTTTTCCTTTCAGTGGTCTTTTTTGTATTTTTTTAATTATTAGTTCTTGTACGTTCATCTCTGACAAGATGAACGTTTGTCTAGCCAGTGAGAGCATCTTAACTGATATCAACTACTTCTATTCTTCTGGTACAGGCCGTGGAGGAGCCTCTGTCCACCATGGTTCCTGTTCTTTTCCTTTCTTGGATTTATGCTGCCTTCTGGTAATGCAATCCCCTCATGAGCTGGATGGAGGGGTGTGTGTGTGTGTGTGTGTGTGTGTGTGTGTGTGTGTGTGTGTGTGCGCGAGAGAGACAGAGAGAGCGAGAGAGACAGAGAGAGAGAGCAAGAGAGCGAGCGAGAGAGAGAGCGAGAGAGACAGAGAGCGAGCGAGAGAGAGAGCGAGAGAGACAGAGAGAGAGCGAGAGCGAGCGAGCGAGAGCGAGCGAGCGAGAGAGCGAGAGACACACAATGAAACGGATGCATCATTACTGTAGCTCCTTCAAACCAAGACAAACATCTTCCCTTTTTTTATAAACCTGCCTGATCTACCATAGAAACCCTCCAGAGTCCTGGTCAAGGTCTCCAAACAGACCAGCTGTAACCAGACAGTCTCAATCTGAGCAACATCTGAGTCTCACTCACTCTGTCACTCTCTCTCTCTTACACACACACACACACACACACACACACACCAACCAAATCACTGAATCCAGGTGTTGCAGTCACTTCCATGGCCACAGGTGTATAAACCAAGCACCCAGGCATGCAGACTGCTTCTACCAACATTAGTAAAGGACGGGTCTCTCTCAGGAGCTCAGTGAATTCCAGCGTGTTACCATGATAGGATGATACCTGTGCAACAAGTCCAGTCCTGAAATTTCCTCACTTCTAAATATTCCACAGTCAGCTGTTAGTGCCATTATAACAAAGTAGAAGCAATTAGGAACAACAGCAACAACAACTACCCTTCCTGTTCCAACATGACTGCACACCAGAGCACAAAGCAGCTACATAAAGACATGGATGAGCCAGTTTGGTGTGAAAGAACTTGACTGGCTTGCACAGAGTCCTGACCTCAGCCTGATAGAGCAGAGACTGTGAGCCAGGCCTTCTCTCCAACATCAGTGTCTGACCTCACAGATGTGCTTCTGGAAGAACGGTCAGAAATTCCCATAAACACTCCTAAACCATTACACTCCATTAAACCCTATTGATATAGGAATGGGATGTCACTGAAGTGCATGTGTGTGTGAAGGCAGATGAGCGAATATATTTGGCAGTGTAGTGTATACACCAGCATGGAGCCATAGTCTGTTTCTTGCTCTATAGTCAGAGCCAAAAAACACAAAGGGACAGAAAAGAAAGTCAGATGTTGAGAGACAGGAAGTCAAATAGGTACAGAGGGCCGACCTGTCAGATGCTATATTTAGCTCAGCTTTCATTGTGGCACAGCAGCCACAGTGAAGGCTGTGCACATGGGACCATGGAGAGATCCATACACAACCACAGAAATAGTGTTTAAATATCGGCGCGCAAAACGGAGCGGGAGCGCGAAACGGAGCGGAGCATGTGCATTAAACCGATCAGCAGGACAGCAGTGAGGAGGCACGGCGGCCACAACAAACTGATCAGCGTGACAGCAGAGACGAGGCACGGCAGCCACAACAAACTGATCAGCAGGACAGCAGTGAGGAGGCACGGCGGCCACAACAAACTGATCAGCGTGACAGCAGAGACGAGGCACGGCAGCCACAACAAACTGATCAGCAGGACAGCAGTGAGGAGGCACGGCGGCCACAACAAACTGATCAGCGTGACAGCAGAGACGAGGCACGGCAGCCACAACAAACTGATCAGCAGGACAGCAGTGAGGAGGCACGGCGGCCACAACAAACTGATCAGCAGGACAGCAGAGATGAGGCACGGCGGCCACAACAAACTGATCAGCACAGCAAGGAAGAAAAGCAGGTACGTACTTTTGGTAGATCTGGAAGACAATATCTGCTCCAACAATGATCAGCAGCCACAGGAACCAGCGAGGGAATCACCTGTAGGGGAAGATGTTAGACTGCCCCCCTCCCACCTAATCCTCCCAAAAAAACTGCACTTACCTTATTTTGATGTATACAAAAATAAACTCTTCTGCTCCAAAATTGATATGAATAGTTTGAAATGCCAAACAACGGACCGAGGGCTGACCATACTGGACTGGAGAAGTCGAGACGAAGTGCCGAAGTAGCAACGCGAACAACCAGAAGAAAAATGTGCTTACGGAATTTAACGGATGCAAGCGGATAGACGGGAAGAGCGGCGGCAGCGACCGACGATCGCATACGACCCAGTTTTCAAAAAAGTTGGAAGGCTGTATTTCTACAAATACACTGCAGGGCTTTGCCAATCATGGAAAACATTTAAAATCATTTTAATGTTGTTTCCCCCCCCCCCAAAGATGCAAATTTGGATGACAAAAAAGGCCTCAGCCCAACTTTTCTGGAAACACGGAGGAAAACGCCATCAGCACAGCAGTCAAGCAATTACACAACAGAACTAAGTTTTTAAAACAAACTTACCCTTTGTAGGTCGTCTCCCTAGGAAAAAAATCAAGTTAATGCACAGAGTCAAAACCATCTAAACAGTCGTGACAGGGCGGCCATGTTGGAAGGAAGGAAGTAAGGATGGAAGGAGATTGGCATGGCAGCCATGGAAAACCACAAGGAGGAGGGAAAAAAACACGCGTGGCACTTACTGTTCGTAGATCTGCTGCCTGAAGACGGGCCTGGAGGAAGACACAAAGAGTGGAAACTTTACATTTGCTTGGCACTTTGGTGTGTTGCTGCCACACACACTGTGCAGGAGGGAGAGTCAGCCCTGAGCTGCTGGTTCTCCTGACAGGTCTGCTTGCACTCTTCAAACGGGGTCTCAAACGTCCAGTTCAAAAACACTTTATCCTCTAAATACTCATACTAAGAGTCATAGGACAGAGCTGAAAACAGGAAGTGTTCTGCGTGATCTGAGGTCAGTCTGATCCACCTCAGATTGGAGCAGCATGATCAGAAGCACCTGTATTCTCACCTCTACACAGCAGAGCTTCAGTTTCAGCTTCTTCAGTCCTCTGTGAGAGGGTTTTCTAAGGCTGGGTAGAAGGAATCGCCTGAGCCCGAACAGTATGAATTTTTTTATCCGTGAATAAAAACCAATAAAGCACCGCCTGTACATCAAATGTTCAGCACTCCTAAATGAGCTGTAAAACGGGACTTCAGCTAACCAGGCTTTCGGTGAAGCAGCAGGCCGGAAAAATTCGCGGCATTCCCGGAGCCTCATCACACCATCACTACCAAACACACCTGACGGTATCCAGGCTTCAGTGACTTACTAGTGTTGGGAGTGTGAAACTGAAGCTTCGTGCTTACAGCTGCATAGGACCACTGCTTCAAAGCTTCGTCCTAAGCAGCAACTGCTGAATTCCGAAATGAATCACCTGACAGGTTCAGGTGACACCGCCTCATCTCCTTACGAGCAAAAACGAAGTTCAATGCAAAAACTACGAAGAGCCTCAAAACTAAAGGTGAGCTGAGGTGAATTAAAAGGTGAGCTGAGGCCCTTTACTCACCTTTTAGGCTCAGTCTTCAGGTGCAAACACGAACCAAAGTCAGCTCCATCCATTTAAAATCCGCGTGCTTCCCTCAGCTGTTTCTGCGCGTCTTACGTCACACGCCGACACCTGACACAGCGAAGTGATGCGTTTAAGTGATTTTGAAAAAAATCAAAAATTTCCCACCTTGTCTCGTTTGTTTGCGTTTCTCATTTTGCATGCTGATTGTTTTAGTTTGGTTTGGTTTGCGCTTTTCTGTGTTCTTTGCATGGCCTTGAAGGTTTTTAACAAACAGATAGATATGTGGTTTGAGCTGAAGCAGAACTCCTCTGCAGGTGAAGGTAGAAAGTGTGTGTGAGCTGGTGTGAATTCAGCAGCATGGATCAGTGTGAGGACAGAGAGGAGGGAGTCCCTCCCTCTAAAACCACTCTGTGTGGGGAACATGAGAGCCAGACCAAAGCTCAGAGGTGAGATGACCATCTCTAACTGTCCATGACTCTTCTCCATGTCACAGCTCAGCACTCACATCACTGCTGCATCATTATTCACAGGAACCCACCAGGACCTGGACCTGGACCTGGACCTGGACCCAGCTGTGTGTCCTTAAAGAGCGATCGGTCTAAAGTTCTCCAAATTATTTTTAAAGGAGAGGTGAGCTGTTAGTAACATTTACCTTCTGAGAGCTTTTCAGGGCGGGTCTGACTGTAAAACTGAATACTCATAATGACATTTCAGTCATAAGCGAGTGATCAAACCTGGATGATCCTCCTGTCTTTTCTGGCTGCTCTTCATGTCCATCTGACCTTCATCAACTCTGGAGTCAATCTGCTGGAAGAACAACAAACAACCTCCCAGAAGTCTGAAACAGGAGAATCTGCAGAGAAATCCTTCTACCAGAGTGCTGTGAACAAGGCCTTACAGAGTCCAAATGGACACCTGGACCTTTCACTGTAGACCAATCAGACTCTCCTACGAGGTCTGCTGACACAAACAGGAAGTAGCTCACAGACCAATCAGGAAACAGTCCAGTACATCAAGAAGAAGCTCAGTGAGAATCTGTCTGCAGAGAAAAGCATCAAACTGTTCCACTGTCTGAATGAACTGAATGATGGTTCTCTAGTGGAGGAGATCCAACAGACCCTGAGATCAGGAAGTGTCTCCACAGATGAACTGTCTCCTGCTCAGTGGTCAGCTCTGGTCTTCATCTTACTGTCATCAGAAGAAGATCTGGATGTGTTTGACCTGCAGAAATACTCTGCTTCAGAGGAGGCTCTGCTGAGGCTGCTGCCAGTGGTCAAAGCCTCCAACAAAGCTCTGTGAGTTATCATAAAGATTTAATGACTTACCACAGGAAATCAGTTATTTTCTTCTTATGATCCATACAGTGCTGGGAAAACTTACTGGTTTCTTAGTTTTTGCATATTTGTCACACTTAAATATTTTCAAATCAGCAAACAAATTTAAATAATTTAACCATCGTAAATATTAGACATGTAATTTTTAGATAATTGAGCTCATTCATTGAGGGAATTGAATTATTTAAATTATTATTGTCCCTTAATTGTGTGTATGCATACACACACACACAAACAGACACACACATCATCATCATCATCAGTCTGTCACTCATCTGCCTCTCATCCACTCTGCTTCACTTCCAGCAGCTGAAAACAGTCAGACAGCTGCAGCACAAGGTTCAGTTAGCTTTGCTCAACAATAGAAAGAAATGTGCTCCAAAGAGATACTTTTACTTTCTTACTCTGAGTACATTTCACAGTTTGTACTTTTATTTGAGTATTTTTTTTAACACAAGTACTTGTTAAGAAAAGAATGTCAGTACTTTTGCAAATGTAGTGAACTTTGCTTCATTGAAGAGAGCTGTGGAGTATTAATCATATATATATATATATATATATATATATATATATATATATATATATATATATATATATATATATATATATATATATATATATATATATATATATATGATTGGAACAGTGTATTACAGTATCAAAAATCAATATAAGCCATGTCTCCATACACTTTAACACTATTTCTGTCCAATATTATATTTCACTTAAGTCCCTTACAAAGCTACAGTGGACGATTTATGTGTTCACCAATGATCTGTGATATTGGAAAATTTGGTATTGAGCTGATACCAAGTAAACACAACATAACATAAGTTTATATAGAGGAGATGTCCAGCCATCAGTTTGTGCCCCAAAGCTCAGTTTACTTGTGTTATGCAGCAGGACAACGATCCAAAACACACCAGCAAGTCCACCTCTGATTGGCCAAAATAAGACCAACTGAGATGATTTGTCGTGAGCTTAAACAGGCCGTTCATGCTGGAAAAGCCTCGCAACCATGTTCAACAAACTCAGGCTTTAAAAACAGACTCTGAGTTGATCAACTCTGAGATCGGCAACTCCGAGTTTCCCCAGAACAGCTGGTCAGAGCCAGATCAATCAATTCTGAGTATGATCACCCTGGTAGCGCAGAAAGAAAGCCATCATCAATCGAGCTCCGACACCAGGATTCACCATGGCAACGGGTAAATAAAGGGCGGAGCCTCCATTTTAATCCGATGGATGGAGGATCGCACGTGTCATCAGCCTGACTTTAATCATCACAGACAGAATAAAAGTTTATCAAATATATAATTTCTTTTTAATGTCTGCTGTCATCATTTACACAACTTGAATCTCCATCAGATGAAGCTGAATCCTAATTTTACATTTGATTAATAAAATCTAATTATTGAGCCTGACGGACAAACTGCAGGAGACAGAAAGTGAAGATAAAACTGTGGAGAAACAGCTCAGACTGAGTTTACTGACCGACCTGAGACTGAGACAGCAGCAGACCCCAGGGGAGCTGACCTCAGGTCAGTTTATTTAATAAAAACTGTTTTTGCTGCAGCTTATGACAGTTCAGTTTATGACAGTTCAGTTTATGACCATTTAATTGTTCACATAATCATACAGTAAAAATTGAATCTATTGATGAATAGCACCCTCCCTTTATTATTTTTTTAATGGAGAATTTCATTATTTCTGCCATTACTGGATAAAACTGAGTAATGAGATTTACAGAAAAACCGCTTTAATGTTTCCAGTTTAACCGTTTCTATTCTGATCTGAGATCAGCTTCACTGATAGATGACGGCTCTCTGACAGCCACCGTAGAGATGTTTCACTGAGTCACTGTTAAAGGTCAGAGTTCAGTCTTAGTTTCACATTTAGCTGAAAACATTCAGAGCAGCTTTCCAAGTCTGTAAAGTATGTAAAGTTTTACTAATAAGGGAATTTTAGGTGATTTTTCAGTGGAAAGTATGTCGAGTTTCGTACTCTGAATTTCAACTTTCATGTTGACAACATTTCAGTCACTTCTCACACCAGCCGACAAAGTCACCGATGACCCCCCCGTATTCCTCGTCGTTCCCATCTGATATGCATCCGATGATGGCCGTATCATCTGAGAACTTCTGTAGGTGGCAATGGTCTGAGTTGTACTGTGTTCTGTTGGTGAGGTAGTTGATGATCCATGCCGTTAGCTGACTGTCCACTCCGGCTCCCTCCATCTTCCCTCTCAGCAGTGCAGGCTGGATGGTGTTGAAAGCACTGGAGAAGTCAAAGAACATGACCCTCACAGTGTTCCCGCCTGCTCTACGTGAGAGAGGGATCTGTGCAGCAGGTAGATGACGGCATTGTCCACCCCGATGCCGGGCTGGTAGGCGAACTCCAGCGCTGAGCTCACCAGTGGGCGGAGGTGGTGCAGGATGAGCCTCTCCATGGTCTTCATCAGGTGAGAAGTCAGGGCCACAGGTCTGTAGTGGTTGGACTCCCTGGACTGTGCGCTCTTTGGCACTGGAACTATGCAGGAAGCCTTCCACAGTTCAAGACATCTGTTTCCTCAACCAGTTTGGAAGGAGCCGGGTAGCGGCTCGCCTAAGGAGGAAAGAACCAGGACAGCTGACACCCGACGTTGGACGATGGGCGTAGAACACATGTACGAAGAGGCCCCACTCTGAAAATAGACTGGAAGGTGTTAACCTCGTCACAAAGGCAGCCCAATGCATTTTGCATTTTGCAAATAATAATCATCCAATCAGGACTTATGTTACCATGTATGGATAAGAAAGTAAGCAGGAAGTGAGAGGAACCGCCTGTAAAAGGCGGGGCTACAGGATATAACCAGCGGAGCGCAAAGAGGAAGTGGCCAGTCGGGATCGGGGAAAGCAGAGGCAACACAACAAAGAGATGTCGAGCACCACCAGCAACGCAAGTACAATGTCTGCATCTACCGCCGCCACCAGTATGTTCATAGGAGTAAGTACAATTCCAACTTATCTCCAGATTTGCACTAAGACCCAAGAACCAGAAATCAAATTTACTAGAATTGATTTCTGGGTTTTCGAGTGTATATGGTTGGCATACTGCTGCAGCGGTGATTGGTCTACAAGGCAGCCCCTGAGGATTATAGCCCTGTTTATCGGCTTCTTCAAAGCATTGATGGAAATCTTCATGTTGCAAAGAATGAAGATCACCCTGTCCTGGTTTGTCATCTACCTACTGGGACGCACCGATATTGAAACCAACAAGAGGGGGGTGATCAAAACTGTAGCATTGCTGATTTGGTTACTGCTCGACATCGCAGTGCACGTCATTGGGGACAGATGGAACATCGGATGTCTATTTGAGGGAGTATCAATGGCTGTCTTCTTGGCGTATCTACTGACCTGGACATTGGTCAGATATGGGAGACCAGGATGGTGTCAGCTCGACCAAGCCATTATTGGAACCATATAGGCCCTGGGATGGATAGTCCTGATGTCCGCCTGCTATGCGGGGGCTGAGGCATCGGTCTCCGTGGTGGGATGGTTCATGCTGTATCCCATCTTCTACCCCTGAGTCCAAGCTAAAGGGGCCGGAAGGACCCCACCTCCAGAGAGAAGGAGCGGCTGGCTTAACCTGATCAGAAGCAGGGTTCAGGGAGGAGGAACCCTGGCCTGATCCAAAGGAAGATTGATCAACGCTCCGCTTGCAAGAAAATGAGGGAAAAATAGTTGAAAAATGATTAATCATTATTAACTGATTTCTTTGTTGATTATAGGAGGACGCAGGATGCGGCGGGTGCGGGGCTACGCTGACAGAGACCGGCTGTTTGTGGAACCTGGGAATAAGAATGCAATGTTCCAGGTGCTACATGGAGGATCCTCACCCGCATGCAGTCCATGGCGTCCTCCAAGGAACAATGACCACACAAGTGCCAGTTGAAACGGCTATGGAGCTTGAAGAGCAAGCTAGAATCATCTGGAGTTCGTTCTGGAACAGAGGGATGACCTGGATACCACGCATCGTCGTGGGAGGATTCTACACACCAACATACACCCGCATTTGGGAGTTCCATGACAGATTTCGCCTTCGCACTACCCATTCCTTGAATGGGCTAATCCTGATGGCCGGAGCTCGCCAACTACCTGCACCATACCAGGCAGGGCCCCGCACACCCCTGTCTTCAGTACCGCGGTTGTCAGCAGAGTCCGGGACAGAGTATCGGGACGTGGAGACGCAAACGGACTTTGATGATGCCGGTATGGAGGATGGAAACAAGGGTAATGAGGCGCACCTGGAGGAGATGGCTGAAGCCGTGGAGCAACAGCTACGGGAGCCTATTCCTACATCAGAGCCCTTGGACGTTCCAGTCGAGGAGGCACCCACATTGGCAGCAGTACTGGAGCAACTCGATGCAACAGCATGGCCAAGAGTGGCCGGTCCAGTGCAGGAATCGGAGAGCCAGCTCGAGGGCATGGAAACACCCAGAGAGCAATACGTCCCTGACATATTGGAAATAATTTCTGATAACTCTTGGGATGGTGAGCTGTAAAATCATCGAAAGGTAACCTACAATCTCAAGAAGGGGGTGTCAAATGAAATCAGTTGATGTTGAGATCTTGGTTATCCGATGGCCTAAGCCTGGTACTATGTGAACAATCATAATTCTGATTTATATAAAATGATAGAGTTGATTTATGGAATGTAACAAATAATCTGTATGATTTCTAAAGTTGATAAGAATGTGTGTAACACAGAAATGATTTTTAAGCACAACATGTAAAGGAAATGTGAAATCTTGGAGATTCACTGAGCAGGGTAAAATGAGGAACTGAAAGGTGTTGCTAAGGATAAGCAAGAGCAAAGAGAAAAACATGTCCAGACATGTTCAGAGTGGAAAAGTACCTAAAAACCCAGAGGGGAGAGGGGATGAGGTAATGGTCAAAGCCAAAGACCATAATTGGAAGTTACACAGTGGAGTGATAATTTGTAATGATGATGTTTTAAAACTAGGATGTGTCTTAGACTTAAACTATAAAAGGCGATGCACAGAAGCATCGGAAGAGAATTTCAGGAGCTTCTTCCCCAGACTAGAACTGCTCTGCTGAGAGGACCGGACCAAACCCTCCACAGGATTAATTCGACTTTGAACAGTTCTGCTGGATTCTCCCTGCCGACTGAGGTTGGATGTGACCTAGCTTCGAGATTTCTATCTTTGGACTCTGGACTAAGTCAGAGAAGAGTTCTGAATTAAGAAGTGAGGATTACAGAGAGGACCGAAGGACAGAAAACATCTTTCTGTGGACTTCCCCTTTTTCTCCACTTCACGGAGGCAGTTTAATAGGACTGGACTTTGGGTGTGGTCGCTTTTAGCCAGGCACCAACTCGAAGTCTTTTCTTCCCAAAAAGGATTTTAAACAATTGGACCCTTTCAAGCCCCTTCTTCATCGACCCAGCTCATACTTATGAGCTGGGTCGATTTTGATCAAAATTAAGTGATTGATTTATATTGATTTTGAGATCTAAATTTCAAATTGATTATCGCATGTTGAGAGTTGATTAAGAATTGATTTTGAGCTAAATGCAAACTGCTTGAGCTGAAACCTGCATAATAAAATTTGACTCTAAAAAGTCAGTATAATTCTCTTGAGAATTATTTTTCCTATTAAAGGTACAATTATGTCCATGCAACAGTAAAATTCTAGGCAAGTTAAGCTCTAACATCTAGGTTCTATCTGGACACACTAGTCTTCATTAGTCCACTTCAACTTTACTTATGTCCCCGATAAAAGAAATCTGGTCAGTAACAAGTGCACTGATCTAGAGGTGGGCCGCTATAACTAATTGGGCTATATTTCGGGGTCGGCTGTGTGAGCCTTCCTGACCGGCAGCATCGGAGTATAGAGGAAGCAGGGCAGATGTTAGGATTATCAGCGGTTAGAGCCAGACGAGCCACCTCGCCACAGCTTTAGTGTCACCGAGTTGCAGGAGAGGGTAATACCCCACTGACGGAAGTGACCTGGACCCTATGAAACGGAGTAGCTGTCACAGAGGTAAATACCTGTGGGATCAAACAAATGATATTTTATTACTATATTAATAAAGCACGAGGTTCACTTAACTTTGCAGAGAAATAGAAAGAGCTGCTTTTACTTCCTTACTTTGAGTACATTTCAGAGCCTGTACTTTTTCACTTTTACTTGAGTAAAGAAGTTGACTCAGTAGTTCAGCTTCTACTGAGTTATATTTCCATGTATTTCTGTTTCAGTAAAGAATGTCTGCACTTTTGCTACATTTGATAATAGTGAAACAGTCACTGAATTATGAGCTCTTTGAGGTTGTTAGGCTTAATAGAAAAGGACAGCTGTGAATCACCATCATAGTAATAGTAAGTAAATTTTATTTATTTAGCGCTTTTTACAGACAGTAGTCACAAAGCAGTGTACATGCAAAAACAACAACAGACAGTAATTAAACACCATAATATCTAAAAAAAAACAATAATGTAAAGCTAAAATAATTAAACACCATAATAGCTAGCTTTGAAGTATTCCCAATGAACAATCAATCCCGTAGAGTTCCACAGACGCTCTGATTTACGACAGGAGCGCCGAAGGCCACGAGTTTGATTGTTTAACCAGGGTATGTAATAACTGACAGAGCAATGACTAGTTTTCAAAGGAGCAACCTGATGGAGAACGGTTAGGCAGTGTTCATTAAAAGAGTTAACAAGGAGCTCAACATTATCAGAATGAGCTGTAAAATTGAAAAGAGACAAAAACTCAGATAAAACAGAATCATCAATAAAGCTTAATGCAAACTTGGGGATAAGATTCTGTATTAAAAGAAACATTAAAAGAAATTGATTTATGGTCACTGAAGACAAGACAATAGCAAGAAAGATCACTGAAGGTGTCACATAGATGGCTCAAATGTTACATGTAGTATGTTAAATTTGGTCCAAGGTTTGACCCTAGACAAGCCCCTGTTGCAATTCTATTTCTCGTCATGGAGGAGGGCACAGAAAATGGAAAGCTAACCTCCAAGATCACTACCTTCACATGAGGAAGTGCACTTTAAAATTCAGTGTGTTGCTTGTCCAATAATACACACAAGGACAAACAAACAGAGAAGAAGAAAAAAAGTTTATAATGTTTATTTTAGTGTTATAGTAGCATGCAGCTCTAAATGGCAATGACATGTTAATGAAGGATATACAGTACACACAAACTACATTTCTTTATATTCCCATGCATTTGCAGTTCATTGATCATTAAAAGACCTAAACTTTCAATACAATATACTCTGAATAATACACTGTAAACAGTAACATTGTGTGTATTCCTTATCAAGTACATTCAATAACTACTGAAACCTTTGTCATAATTAAGGAATATGTGATACATGTATATTGGTGAGTAAAACATGCAATAACACTGCTCAAGGAATAGTTTGCTGAAACCGATGTGAAAACACTCATGATTTGTTTTGACCCTTATGATATCACTGAAATGTAAAGCACTTAATAAAACTTAATAAAACTGGGTTCTCTTCCAGGAATCATGTTCAAACGCTTAGTTTTAAACTTAACTCTGAGTTGAATAACTTTGAGATTGGTGATGCTGAGGTTTGAGCTCGAGAAAGGCCGATCAGAGTGAGTTCAGTCAGCTGTAGGTATGCCAGCCCTGAGTTAAGCACAAGCATGAGAAAAAAAAGCCGTCATCAGTGGAGCTCCCACATCACGTTTTACTGTGATGACACGTTTTACCCTGGCGACTGGAAAATAATGAGCAGAGCATCCATTTTAATCCAGTGGATGCAGGAATAGGAAGATGCATTAGTGTGGACTATGAAGCTTTTCTTTAAAAACAGCAGGGGAGAAACAGCAATAACCTCAGACAACTCTGTCATCATAGGTATAAAAGTTTTGAATTTTTTAATACTGTCTGTGGTCATTTACCCAACTTGGAATTTCATTAGAAGCTGGAATCCTAATTTTACATTTGATTTTTAAATCTAATTATTCAGCTTTAACCTGCCAAGGCCAAAATATGGGTGATAGAAACTGAAGCTAAAACTCTGGAAACTGAAGCAGATCAGAACAATTTACTGATGTTTTTAAACTTTAGCCCTAATCGTCTTTAGCAAAGGTCCACAATGAAGCCATGATCGTTAAAAACACAGTGATTGCTGTTAAATAACAAATGACAAAAATCTTGTTGATTTTTTTAACCATTCTGGTCCAGTAGCCGGGCTTCCTGTTGCTGCTGCTGAGCAGAGTCACTGTTTTCCGAGTCTCCCACAACTCATCTGAGACTTTCTCCAGAGCAGAGGACACTTCGGTCAGTTTACTGCTGCTATCCTGAAAAAGGATTTGCACAAAGGTTATTAACAAGATTTTAGTGGGCCGTATAAGGTTCACTGATTGCTGCTACATTGTTTCCACTTTGATTTAATACAAGTGTTTGCATTTGATATACATGTTAAGATTGAGGATAATCTCTCTCATGCAAACACAATTCCTTTCAAAACAAAAAGAAAAAAATGAAAATCAACCTTAAAAGCGATTCCAACCTTTTGGGTCACAGATGACATACACACAGATGTTTTGTCATCAGCAGATACTTCACAGGAAGAGGCACAGTGATTACATCTCTTCATCTCTGGAATAAAGACACAAAGATGAGTGCAACAAAGCAGAAACTGCATACACAGGTGTCCACTTTGGGGAATGATTGCTGTGATTAAGTTCACCTCTAAAAAAGCTGTGGAAGTTGGGTCTGTCTCTAGAGTTCTCAGCCAAGCTCCGTTCTCCATCTGTCTCATCATCTTGGGCTGCAGAGTCTTTCTCAATCAGATGCATCATGAAAATCGTCTCCAGGAGACTGAGCAGCATCAAAGCAAAAATCCCAATGCAGTAGACAACTGAGGAGAGCAGGCAGCATCATTAATGTGGATGAATCACTATTGATTAAGTCACAATGTGCCATCAAATACGCTTCTTTACCTATTAGTGGAATACTGTCTGAAGAGCTGGGCAGAATATCATTGAGAACAAGCTGCATCACTGTGACAGCGAGCAGGACGGTGACCTTGAAGCTGAGTTTCTCACCCCCACTGTCTGAGATCAAGAAGGAGGCCAAATCCAGAACCAAGAAAAATAGTATTGGCAGAATGAAATTGGCAAGGTAGTGGACAGACCTCCTCTTCATGTCAATCTGTGAAATGTTGTCCCAGGTGGTTAATTCTACTGTATGTGCAGCAGAGCCACGCACTGCATCATTAAAACATCAAGCAAGGAAAAAAGCAACAAACAGATTTATGCTGAAAGAAGTATGATGTGACTATGTATTCAAATACTACTAGGAAAGGAGTTTTATAACTTGTGAGTGATGACAAACGTGCCAAACCATGGTGAATGGAATGAAAGGCTGTGAGCTATAGTTAGGGAGGTAGGGGGACTGGGGTCCCTGGTGAGCCAGTAGCAAGCTGGCTCTCTTCCTCCAGGGGGTAGTCCTCTGCCTCCTGGTCATATTTATCTTGACCCTTCCCCTCCTCCCACTCAGTTAAACATCACATTATGCACACGTAGGTTCTTGGGGGAGGGGGGCTCATGCTGCAGTGAGTAGGGCCACCTCCTTGGCTCTGCTCGCTGTGCTGCGTGATGTCCCACTCCTCATTTTTTAATTGCATTATACAGTTCACAACACATCATAGTACATTTAGGGCCTTGGGGGGCAGGTGTGTCATACAGTGGTTAGTGGGTGGCACTGCTGAGGTGGCCCCACTTGTCTGTTCACTGCTGCCTGCTCTTCAATTTTATTTACATTTTAGACATTGAGGGCCTTGGGGGGGACAGTGTGGATGGGCGCTGTTATTCAGTCTTCATATTACATCTGTCCCTCCAATTTTAATAGCACTGTAGTTTTCACACAGCCATACACATTATTCTCAGTACATACACTCACATCACCCCCCACACGCTGAGTGGGAGGAGGGGCGGGCGGGTCTTCTCACACCCCAGTTTCATGCACCCGACCTGGGGTGGGGACTAGCTCGTTGTTCGGGGCTGGGTTGGCGGCCTCCCTGGGTTGCCGCTGGCTCTGTGCTAGTACCTGCTCTCCCACACTAGGGGTCCATGTATGTTACGTGTGTGTGCATGAGTGTGTGACTGGTGCATGTGGATGTGCGTATGTGTGCTTGTGTGTGCATGAGTGAACGAGTGGTGCGTGTTTGTGCATGCATATATGTGTGTGTGCGTGTGTGTGTCTGTGTGTGTGTGTGTGGACAGCTAGGCCTGGGTCTGTGGCTTGCCTAGCCTTGACACCTGTGGGACGCGAAGGGTGGGATTTACCCCTCCCTACTGCTCCATGCTGCTCCCCACTGGTCGTCGCTGCCGCCCTGGGGTGTGGGTGCCCGTGGGTCCCGGGGTGTGTGGCCGGATGTCTTGCGTGGTTTTTGACCTGCTCCCTTGGCGGCTGTGGCCTGGGGGTGGCTTGGGCCTCTTTGGCGTGTAGGGGGGCTCTGCCGGGTTTTCGGGCTGCTCTCGGGCGCTTGGGCCTCGGGGGCCGCGTGCTCGGCTCGTGCTGGGGGTGCCGGCCTGCTGGGGGTGGTGGGCTACTCGTCGCCTCTGGCTCTCTGGACTCTTGCCCTTTGACCATGGGGGCTCCGTCTGAGGTCTCCCTCCTTTCTCCTCTGGGGAGTGCACGCGGTTGCCATCGGGATGTGTGGCCTCAGGTCTTCTGGGCTCCTGGGCTGTGGATGGCCTGGGTCCCCTGGGTCCTTCCCTATTCACCTCTGGATCGTGAGGGGAATGGTTGCAGTTTCTTGCCCTCATTATTGAGTACATTGCATGACAGAGGCACATACACATATTACTGCAAACAATAAAATTGTGTGTGTGTGTATGTATGTGCATGTGGGTGTGTGTGAGTGTGTGTGAGTATATCTACTTTTCTTTGATTTTTTTTTCCCTTTCTTCCTTTTGTTCAAACCCCCCCCCCCCCCCCTTCTCCCCCACATCTCTTTTTCTTGCCCCTTCCTTGTTGCCTGTCAGACTTGGCATAAATAACT
>CM024194.1:6065228-6088721 GCA_013435755.1 Amphilophus citrinellus
TGATGAAAGGGAGACATCAGCTCCTAAATAGGCAAGCTGAACCAGTGCAGGCTCCATGGAGCTTTCATCCAAGCGTCTAAATCATTTGGGCACAGATCAGAAGATACAACTACAAAATCTATTTTTGACCTGTAATCTAGGGTGTCCTGGTGCCACATGCACTTATGAACACCCTTCAACATGACATTTGTATTTGGACTGTCAAACTGTCAAGCACAGTCCAACAGCAGAACACCACACTGGTTCAGATTAGGAAGGATGTTCCTCCCAGTCACACCCCTCCACGTCTCATTGTTAATGTCCACGTGAACAATGAAGCTCCTTATTAAGAGTCAGCAGATGGAGCGCCCTCCAACACCCGACCCAGTGATTTCAAGAAGGCAGTATACTCTGGAAATTCAGTGCATAAACACAGTCCCGTTGCCAGATCTCAGTCTTAAGGGGGGCTTATGAAATCCAACGGGGGGGCACCACTATTATTAGCTTGATTAGTGATCTGGCTTGGGTGGGCAGGCCAGGGCGGGCCCAAGCGTATCAGTGGGCGGGCACGGCCCCCTAGGGCCTGCCCATAGCGACGGGTCTGCATAAACATCTCATATTCAGAACAGATTCTTGATCTGAAGGCGAAGCAACGCTCTTGTTCAATTGTACAACCACCAAACTGGAAGGATACAAGTTTATCCACCCCTGCCCGCTGCCTTTCACCAAGGGCAACTCCAGATTGAAACAGCATCTAGCACCTCTCCAGGAGATTGCTTTAAGATCCTGAAGTGTGCATTGAGGCAGGGCCAAATATAGCCAGCTAGTTTCTCTCAGCCTCATGTACTAGCTTTGGAAGCTTTCCCACCGGTGAAGTGACACCACATATAAAACACCAATTCAATTCAATTCAGTTCAATTCAGTTCAATTCATATAGCGCCAAATCACAACAAACAGTCGCCTCAAGGCGCTTTGTATTTGTACAAAGTTTTTTGAGACGCATTTCATGCTTCCGGAGAGCTCCCATGCTGGTGGAAAGCTGGGTCATCTGAGTTTTGTTCGGAGTTCCCTAATCTGGCAATACAGGAACAGATGACCGTCTCCTCCACTCCACTTTCCCTTAGCATGACCCATGCTAAGTGCTTAGCTTGGCCAAAGCTCTGGCTCGGCTCTACAGCTGCTTTAAGGAAAACAACGTTGCCTTGTTTGTTCAGCATTACTTTATTGATTTTATTGCTTTGAAGGTAATCTGGTGCTCTTATAATTACGTGATTCCTCGCCATCAACACCTTTGGAAAAAAACAAGGTAATTCATAATGTCGATGTAGCTGACTTTGGGCCATAATTTCATGTCATTTACCCAGTTAGTGAGAAGTGATGGGTGAGGCTCTGTTACCTCACTGCTTTTTAAAACATCATTGCAATGTACCCACCTCCGATGTGGTACCATTTAGGCCAGGTAAAAAAAACTGCAGTGTCAAAATGTTTAAATGAACGGCAAGTGTGTAAGCCTGCAACCGTAAGCAGCGCAAACGGAAGTAAACTACCGGCTTCTGCTATGAATTATGGGTAATGGTGCAAAGTCAGGAATACTGTGGATATGGATGCATGCTTACAGCTAAAACTTTAATTTCTGGAGAGAACAGAAACATTCCTGCAGTGCTTTCACTTTCTTTCTCACTGCTCAGCATGGCATCTCTGTTGGCCTTAACAGCAGGGCTGGACTGTGACAAAAAATCGGCCCTGGCATTTTTGGCTTAGACCGGCCCGCAACTATGTCTTAGAATCATTTGACACTGTTTTACTCTTATTCAGTGTGGGCATACCTTTTGCTAATAATAATTTTATACTTTTTTTTTTTTAACTTATTTTAGTAATGCTTAAATTGCAAAGCTTTGACGTATCATTTAGTTTTTTAAAATCTGTTATTTCACCTGCTTGAGGGCTTTTTAAAACATGTTTAACCAGCATAGAGGCTACAAATTCAAACTACTGTGCAGCCTTTCAGCACACCTTTAACCTAAATATCTAAAATGCTGTGATGCAGCCTAAAATGGACACTTGCTGCTCATCCAACACTTCTCGGCCTTGACCGTTTGCTATTTTATCAGATTAATGTGCCATGGCTGCCAGATTTGGGGAAGTATGCAAATGTAAATAAATATTGATATTAATCAATCGCCATTGCTCATCACACTGCTGCTGTCTTCACCTACAGCAGAGCCGGCCCAAGCCTTGAAGGGGACCTAAGCAATATTTGATTTGGGGCCCCCTTCATACCACTTCATTGTCCCCTGAACTTAATTGTTATTAATGCTGGAGGGTTAAAGTTAATTTTTTTTTTTTTTAGGATATATTACAGTTTCAGCCTTTTCAATTCAGTTACATTTCATTTATACAGTGCCAACTCACAACAAACAGACATCTCAAGGCACTTTATAGTTTAAGGTAAAGACCCCACAATAATTACAGAGAAAACCCATCGTTCATCCTAATCTTAAAAATAGAGAGGGTGTCTGTCTCCTGAATCCAAGCTGGGAGCTGGTTCCACAGAAGAGGGGCCTGAAAGCTGAAGGCTCTGCCTCCCATTCTACTCTTAAGTATCCTAGGAACCACAAGTAAGCCAGCAGTCTGAGAGAGAAGTGCTCTGTTGGGGTGATACGGGACTATGAGCCAATGAAGAGAAGCCAATATGGGAGAAATCTGCTCTCTCTTTCTAGTCCCTGTCAGTACTCTAGCTGCAGCATTTTGGATCAGCTGAAGGCTTTTCAGGGAGCTTTTAAGACAGCCTGGTAATAATGAATTACAATAGTCCATCCTAGAAGTAATAAATGCATGAATTAGCTTTTTAGCATCAGTCTGACACAGAAATATTAGAGTGTAGCCTACTCATTAAATTAGTGTTGCTACAAGCGTACAAATCTGGAAAGTTAGAATAGTCTCTTCTTTCTTTTAGGAAATTGGCATTTGTAAAAAATTAAAACAACCCCAAAAAAGTTTCATGACAAATGTGGGCGAGCTTGGGGGGCCCCTGGTGGTCAGGGGGCCCTATGCAGCCGCATATGTCACCTATGCCTCTGGCCGGCTCTGCCTACAGCTGCTGTTGCTGCAGCATTGCTGTTACAGAGGACGTGGAGGCTACAGCAGCGAACATGTCTGTGATCTTTACACATTTTGTAGCATCTACAGCGACACTCTTCAATTTCTTCACACGTAACTTCTCCGCACCTCCTTTCTGCCGCTTCGGTTTCTGCATATTGCTTCTCCTTTAACACACACGCTCAACACTGAAACTACTAGTGGGAGTAGATTCAGTGTTCTGCACCACGCAGAGAAAGGGTGGGGCCGCTTTCATCCTATATCCTGACTGGTTCTGTCCACTGTCTATATTGAAGATGGGCCAATGGGCCGCCCCCTCTAAATTGTGGGCCGGTCTCTTAGAAAAAAAAAAGGGAAGAAAAAAAAAATCCAACGGCATCGGCCCTTGAGGACTGTCGGCCCACCGGGCAAATGCCCGGTACGCCCGATTGCCAGTCCAGCCCTGCTTAACAGCCATACAGTATGACACTGTGCAGCCATGTCTCCATGAAACATAACACACTGTACTCCCAGTACTCTCTCTGATGTCTTACCAGTGCCCACAGCTTGTCCATCTCATTAACCAGAGACCTCACATTCGTCACAATAGCCAACGTAACAGAGGCTGTACATTTTGTTCTCCTTGCTCTGATTTTCACTCTGGCTCAGCACTCATGTCATCCGGTCTTGAGTTCCAGCAAGATGATGATGTGGCTACAGGAATCAGTGTTTTGGAGAGATTAGACCAGTCTATAATATGAAAAACTTAGATTTGTTTATATGTGGTACCATCGTTCTGTCTCCAAGGAAACATAATCTTGGTGCTCTGGGAAGTTCATAATTCAGCCATTTACCTTTAGGATCTATAAAATTTTCTCTCAAAGGAAGAACTTTTGAACATTCCCACAGTGTGGGAATAAAGGTGCCACTCTTTTTTTCCACATTTCCAACCATTGTTAAGTAAGCGAAGCGTTGTTGGGGTAAAATAATATCTGTGAATTATTTTATACTGTGTAAATTTGCCTTTGGCTTCACTAATGTATTCTTCAGTGTTGGAAAGGATGCCCTCCCACGTCTTTTCATCTGTTATAGAAGACAAATCCTTTTCCTATATCAGCTTGAGATTGTTACAGCCATTACTGTTTGTCCGAGGACACATTTCATTCCATTTTGATGCTTTATGGTGTGCTTTGGGTAGCTTTAGGTACAGTATCTCTCCACTACACTTCTGTCCTTGCCAGTGGGAACAGTAGCTTTTATATACTGTCTGATCTGTAAATACTTCCAAAAATGGTCCCTTTTCTCTAAATGGGTCTTTTTTTCAGAAGTTGGTCATATGATTTTCAGATAAGTCGCTTTTATTATTCTGACACATTTTCTGAATCACTGAGACCAACAGATGGTTTGTTTCTCTATCTTTATTTTTGAGGGATTCATACAATTCTTATTTACCTCTTGCCAGACCATTTTCTAATGTTCTAAGATAGGGTTGATTGCTTTTATTTATTATTGTTTCTGACTGTTTGTGTGAGTGCTTCAATTGACTAGTCCACCACCAGCTTTGTCCCAATGTCTTGTAAGTCAAGCAACCTTAAAGGAAATACGGTAATATTTCATGTTTGGCAATAATAGACCCCCTCTCTTCTTTGACTGGTATAATTTTTCTATACAGATTCTAGGTTTTTTCCCATTCCAACGAAGTTTTATCAGCGCTTACTAATAGTTGCTTACACTGTAAAAAGGGATTTGGGGCTTTAGTCAGATGGATTCCAGATGTCAGTTCATGTTTGTAAATGAGATCTAGTTCTCAAACATTTTTACCTGGTAAAATAAAGGTTTAAAAAAAAAAAAAAAAAAAAAAAGATGGATTCAAGTAATTATGCTGGGTGAAGTCATTGCCCATTTCCACTAAGATGAATTACAGCAATTTCAACTTTAAAAAATACTTTAAAACTCATTATCAGGGTTATTATAGTTAACTAAAACGAACGAAATAACGAAAACTGAAATTGAAAAAACATTGTCGTTAACTGAAATAAATAAAAACTAAAATTAAAAGGAAAAAATGATAACTAACTAAAACTGAATTGTGAGTTTACAAAACTAACTAAAACTAACTGAAATTATAGATATTGTCATTTTTTTAAAGCCTTGTGGATTGATATGAAATCATTTTTTCCGCTCTCCGAGTTTAAGCTCGGAACGCAATTGGGCAACTGTGTAAGTGCGTGCACACCACGCTTCTCCTCAAAGTAACGACAGCGGTCTGCAGAGAAAGCAGCAGAGTTTTTTTTTTTTTTTACTGTGATAGCACAGATAGCAGTGAGTGTCTTGTTGTGGATGATGTTGTGGATGATGTGTGGAACACTTCTTAGTCAGGAAAAAAACACCAACATCAAAGTCCACCTGAGAAGCGCACACAAGGCAGCTACGGAAACCGCGCTTATCCTACGAGGTAACCTGGCCTGCACCTCCAGAGAAACGTGACTACTCGTCGGGTCCATGCAGCCCAGAACGTTGTGTTTAGTGCTTGTGCATTTCCGGCTGCTTTATCAGTCAGATAATAACAATCAGGCGACTCAGGAGGGGAAAGCAGTGCTCCACTCACACGGTTTATAGTGCGGGTGGGGTGCTGCTGACTTCAACTGAGGCTATAGTCGGACGGTGGAAGGAATACTTTGAGGACCTCCTGAATCCCACTGACACGCCTTCTGTAGTGGAAGCAGAGTCTGGGGACGAGGGAGATGACTTGACCATCACTGGGGGTGAGGTCACTGAGGCAGTTAAACAACTCCTTGGTGGCAAGGCCCCTGGGGTGGACGAGATGCGCCCTGAGTTCCTGAAGGCTCTGGATGTTGTAGGGCTGTCTTGGTTGACACGCCTCTGCAACATCGCGTGGAGATCTGGGGCAGTGCCAATGGATTGGCAGACCGGGGTGGTGGTCCCCATCTTTAAGAAGGGAGACCGGAGGGTGTGCTCCAACTTTCGGGGGATCACACTCCTCAGCCTCCCTGGTAAGGTCTATGCCAGGGTGCTGGAAAGGAGGGTCTGTCCGTTAGTCGAACCTAGGATCCAGGAGGAACAATGCGGTTTTCGTCCTGGTCGCGGAACGCTGGACCAGCTCTTTATCCTCTCAAGGATATTCGAGTGTGCGTGGGAGTTTGCCCAACCAGTCTACACGTGCTTTGTGGACTTGGAGAAGGCATTCGACCGTGTCCCTCGGGGTGTTTTTTGGGAGGTCCTGCGGGAGTATGGGGTGTCTGGTCCGTTGTTGCGGGCCATTCAGTCTTTGTACAACCGCAGTGAGAGCTTGGTCGGTATAGCCGGTAATAAGTCGGATTCGTTTCCTGTGGGTGTTGGACTCCGTCAGGGCTGCCCTTTGTCACCGATTCTGTTCATAATTTTTATGGACAGAATTTCTAGGCGTAGCCAGGTGGCGGAAGGCTTCTTCCTTGGTGGCCTCAGAGTCTCATCTCTGCTTTTTGCGGATGATGCGGTTCTGTTGGCTTCATCAGGGGGTGGCCTCCAGCTCGCAGTGGAACGGTTCGCAGCCGAGTGTGAAGCGGCCGTCATGAGAATCAGCACCTCTAAGTCTGAGGCCATGGTCCTCAGCCGGAAAAGGGTGGAGTGCCCTCTCCGGCTCAGGAACGAGTTCTTGCCCCAAGTGGAGGAGTTCAAGTATCTCGGGGTCTTGTTCACAAGTGATGGGAGAAGGGAGCGGGAGATCGACAGACAGATCGGGGCTGCTTCTGCAGTGATGCGGACGCTGCACCGGTCTGTCGTGGTGAAGAGAGAGCTTAGTGTAAAAGCGAAGCTCTCGATTTACCGGTCGATCTACGTTCCTACCCTCACCTATGGTCACGAGCTTTGGGTAGTGACCGAAAGAAAAAGATCACGAATACAAGCGGCAGAAATGAGTTTCCTTCGAAGGGTGGCTGGCCTCTCCCTTAGAGATAAGGTGAGGAGTGCGGCCATCCGGGAGGGGCTCAGAGTAGAGCCGCTGCTCCTCCACATCGAAAGGAGCCAGTTGAGGTGGCTCGGGCATCTGATTAGGATGCCTCCTGGCCGCCTCTTGGGTGAGGTGTTCCGGGCATGTCCCACCGGGAGGAGGCCCCGTGGTAGACCCGGGACACGCTGGAGGGATTATATCTCTCAGCTGGCCTGGGAACGCCTTGGGGTCCCTCCGGATGAGCTGGAGGAGGTGGCTGGGGAGAGGGAAGCCTGGGCTTCTTTGCTTAGGCTCCTGCCCCCACGACCCGGCCCTGGATAAGCGGGAGAGAATGGATGGATGGATGGATAATAACAATCAGGACTAATAATCAAAGCATCAATATAAGGACTCACAAATGTCAGCAAATTCCTGGAGGGAGACTGCTGAAACTGTGGAAATGGACGTGAGGGAATGAAGAAAGTGAAAAAACAGGAACAAATATGTTTGCACCATAAAAATTGAGCACAAAGAGCGAGGACCAAAAAAGCCCCAGCACACAACCACAAGGTAATTAACACACACAATCCAGCTACACATGCATAAATGTGGACATGAGGTCGGCCACTTCGGTAGGCTACAGAGGCTGGAAAGACCCTGCAAGTCTAATCAGCGAGCATCTAACCAAGCTAGCTCCAAAACAGTAGCAGCATCAGGTGGTGAGAACATCAGGATGCAGCTGGATTTGACCTTTGACTCCTTCAAAGAGTTTGTTTTTGTCAAACACCACACGAAGCTGTTGTTAATCTGCTGCACTGATGCTGAAGTTTATTGTGGAGTTTATTGTAGAAGTTATTGAGTTTGGGAGTTCATGTTTTTCTTTGTTTCTCCCTGTTGATGTTCATGTGTGTCCTTAATATTACACACATTTAGCATGTAGTGCTGCTGTCTTGTGAACAGTTGGTTGTTGAATATATTTCTTTAAAGGGTATCTTTAAAGGGTACCTGATTAAGTATGAAAATACTAATACTGAAACTAACTAAAACTAAGCTTAAAACCAAAAATAAAAACTAATAAAAACAAGCAAAACCACTCTGAAAACTAATTAAAACTAACTGAATTAGAGAAAAAAAAGTAAAAACTAACTAAAACTAAACTATAATGTAAAGTCTAAAACTATTATAACCCTGCTCATTATAATACATTCAAGTAACAGCAGAAAATGTGTCAGCGGTCATACTTCATGGAACATGCATACGCGCTTAATATAACCCAGTGTTTTTCAACCAGTGTGCCGCGGCACACTAGTGTGCCATGGGAGTTCGTCAGGTGTGCCGTGGGAAATTATCCAGTTTCACGAGTGTCTGTGCTGTAGTAGTGACTGGAGCATAATCATGTAATACTCTTCCATATCACTAGACTAGACAGCAGCAGGTAGCGAATTGCTTTGTACACAGAGACAAGAGAATTGAGCCGCGTTTCCATACGGAACGACTCGCCGCGATTTGACGGCATCTCCATTAGACTCAGGTCCTTTTTCCGTACTCACTCACCCGAGGTTCTAAGCGATCTGAGGCGATACAATGTGACACGGAGTACAGCATGCCACTGATTGGCCAGGGAGTGTCGTCACTAGCGGAGGCATGAGTGCGACTCCTTCACCACAATCATTTTTAAAACCCCACAGCAAGAAACTGGAGGCACGCAAAGCACCGGTTGAATGCTCAGACCGACAGTTCTCAGCGGTAGTTTTACAACATGAGAGCCATCTGAAACGCACACACAGCATACATATTATAACACTATACTGCCGGGCGATCGCCGCTACTAGCTGAAAAGCTGGTTAGCACACAGCCTGAGGCGGCTGATCAAAGAAACTTTGAGTTACCGTCCTATCGGAAAAATTCAAAGGGCTTCTGAAAGCTGAGAAACTGCACTTCACAGCCAACATAGGGTATTACTGTGGTGTTATTACGGCAATTGTTGCTGTAACTCCGCGAACGGCGGCACTTTTGAAGTACACTGAGCCGATTATGATATGTTCGGTGGTATGGATTATATTTAACAATAACCTTCATCCATAAAAAACATTGTACGGGGACTTATGCATGATGATGATATTAAACTGACATTAGCTGTGAGCTTGCCTCTATCTCATGTATTGTTCTGTTGGGTTATTCCTGGTAATAGAATGCTTTTGGACAGAGAGTTTGCAGAACACTGAAGTTTTCTACTATAAGACCACATTGTTGTGGCATTTGTTATGTTCAAGCTGTGTTTTTGAAGTGGACATGTTAAGTGCACTTTTTATTTGAAAGAAGATATATATTATATGATAAAGTTCTTTTTTGTGTTTATTTGATTCCTATTCAAGACACTTTGATAAGAATGACTATATTTTTAATATAGGCTACAGAGTATCATTTTTTATCATTTTTGGCTGGTGGTGTGCCTCGTGACTTTTTTCAATGAAAAAAAGGTACCTCGGCTCAAAAAAGGTTGAAAAACACTGATATAACCTCATTGTCACATGATGTTCCCTTGTATCTGAAAGTTAGCTAAGAACGTAGCAGCCATTTTGCTTCAGAAGACGAGCTGCAGGTTTTTAATCAAGTAAGTATTTCTAGGTTTTTTAAAATTTTGAAACATTAAACATCTGTTCTTTGTCTAAGTCAGTCACTGCAATTTTTAGTGTATATTTCATGTTTAGTTTGTTGTGGTTATTGCCAGCACATGTTCACGCGCTGGTTAGCTAGCTTTGAGTTGCAAATCCTGTTGACTTAGCTAATGTCAGTCCACATTTGATCAACCAAGAGTTAGTCGGGATGAGTGGATACAGTGTTTATTATATATTATTTTTCCTTTATCGGTTGAACACACACACTGTTGCTGCTCCACCTCTTGCCACAGAAGTTTTTTTTCTTTTCTTTTTTTTTCTTTTTTTTGAATTTTACCCATCACGCCACAAGTAATTGTGTAATATACGTGGTTCATGCTCACTTGACAACGAAATAGAAATTTTCTCGGGCAAACGTGTTTCGATAGTGTCAGTAGCAGCTGCACTGAACAGTTATGGGCTGGACACACAGAGAGCGACATCGCTCGCTCTCCATTCATTTCCTATGGAACTTGTGCGATGCAAGCAACCCGCGAAATTTGTGCATGTGAAATTCCGAGCTCATACACGTAGACGTGCCCACGCAAGCAGGGGATGTGACACAGCAACGGGGCTTGATGTTGCTCCCTCTCCATCCATTTCCTCTAGAATTTGTGACAAGCAATTGTGGCTTCATCACACAAGTTCCATAGGAAATGAATGGAGAGGGATTGACGTCGCTCCCCGTGTGTTGAGCCCTAGTGGTGATATTTGGCGAGAATGCGCACACATGCACACACCTGTTTGTACTGATAGTACTAATTACTGTTTTTTCTTTCCCCAAAAACTTGCTAATTTTAATTGTAATAAAAATTAAGAAAAAAATACATTAAATTTTTGCATTCTTTATTACAAAGTATTACTATAGATTGTTTGATCATTTTTCTCTTTGTGCAGTTGCAATTTTTAGAAACTAAGCTGCCCAAAGCACACAAGCAAAAGGTATTGTTAAATTGAAATTTGACTTTTATATTAATTTATTTATATTATATTATTTGTTTTGCTTGAGTTAAAAAAAAATTATTAAATTCAATTCATGACATATTAGCTTTGGCTCTTTTTTTTTTTTTTTTTTTTTTAGTTTTTAAGTGTCTCCATGTGTGAATACAGGGGCGGAGCTTCTGGAGGGGCTGGGAGGGCGGCACGCCCCCGGCCCGGGGCTAGAGGGGGCCCGGATGGGAGAGAGGAGAGGAGAATAAGATTTCAGGTAGCCAGGCCTCTGTCACGTCCGAGGCGAGGTGGAGAAGGAGGGCCCTGTCTTGATTATATCGCAATATGCATGGCTCAATGTGCACAGTATACAACCCACTATACATCACCCATCATTCATGTTTTACACGGGGGTTTTAAAGGTTGCCACAGTCGGGACTGAGTCATGGTTGCTCAAAACCGACTGACTTTAGTGATGTAGTAGGTGTAAAATATTGAATAAGATGTTGGACTGCATGACTGGCTTTATTTTCACTCTAAAGGCCGTTTCACACTGGACGCGTTGCGTAAAAACGACATGAAATTTCGAATCTTTCGGATGTGAACCTGTCGTGTAACCTACATACACACCGGACGCGCTGTGTTTTTGCGAATAAATCGCCCTCATAAAACGCACTGTGAAAGAAAGGAAGTCGACATCAAACGATGATGTAAGAGAAGGAAGAAACAGATTCTGGGTTCCTCCAACTCATAAGAAAGCAGCAGCAGGGAGAGTTTCATGGTTTGATCCAGGAGTTGAAGCTGCATCACGGCCGATTTGGCGCATACTTCAGGATGTCAGTGGGCAGTTGTTGATGGCAGAGTTGGGATCACATGTGAGGAGGCAGAGAATAATTTCAGAGAGCCGACTGACCCGGAGCAGCGTGTAGCTGTGTGTCTGAGGTAAAATAGTATGAGTTTACTGTTCCCAGCTGTATATTCAGTACATCGGTGCGCGTTTTGAGCTATGAACGCATATGTTGCTAAATGCAGCGCTCTGATTGGTCAGATCTGTTTGTGCGTCCAGTGTGTAAAGGACCGGACGCATAAATTCCGTGCGAATGTTTCGTGCGTTAAAAACATTTTTCGGACTTGCCTGTTCTTAATGCAGCCGTTCACACCGACCGCGTCATTTCACAGGAGAATTTGCAGCATTTATTTTTTCGGATCAAGTTCGATTTTTCTGAACAAACAGGTCTGACCAATCAGAGCGCTGCATTTAGCAGCATGTGAGGTCATAGCTCAAAACGCGCACCGATGTACTGAATATACAGTGATGTGGGAACAATAAAATCATAATATTTTACCTCAGACACACAGCTACACGCTGCTCCGGGTCAGTCAGCTCTCTCATATTATCCTCTGCCTCCTCACATGTGATCCCAACTCTGCCAACAAGAGCTCAAACTGTCCCACTGACATCCTGAAATATCCATGAAAGCATCCGTGATGCAGCTTCAACTCCTGGATCAAACCATGAAACTCTCCCTGCTGCTGCTTTCTTATGAGCTGGATGAACCCATAAACTCTGTTTCTTCCTTCTCTTGTTTAGAAACATCAGGACCTCATTACATCATCGCTTGATGTCGACTTCCTTTCTTTCCCAGTGCGTTTTATGAGGACGATTTATTCGCAAAAACAGCGCGTCCGGTGTGTATGTAGGTTACAGGACAAGTTCACATCCGAAAGATTCGGAATTTCATGTCGTTTTTACGCAACGCATCCGGTGTGAAACGGCCTTAAAGGCCTTAGGTGGAGCATTTTTACGGACTAAGCTAACATGAGTGGCACTTCATAACATACACAATCCCACTGTTCTGGGCATGTGTATGTTGTAAAATGATGTTTATTATTTGGGTATAAAGGGCCTGGTCATTTGCCCCGCCCCCGGCCCGGCTCTGATTTGTTCCGCTAGTGTGTGAATACATTAAAATCTGGAAAGCTAACATGTTTTTGCAAAGTAAAAAGTAATTTTCTATTATTTTGCAGTTTGTTTTACTATTATTGTGTTGATGATAAACAGAAATTTAATGTTTATTATTTCTTCACAGGATCATTGCAGTGCAGATGATGGGGTGTAATGAATGAGGTGGTCCTGCAAAAGCTGCACTTACTCCTCACCCAATCAGCGCACTCTAATTGTCCATTACAAACTGAAGCACTGTAATCAGGTAAGGAACTATCCTCTTCCCTGTGTCTATGCAGACTGTTTGTGCTCTTTCAGGACTGAATAATCTCTGAAGAAACTTTTATTAGAGACCATAGTCAAGCCTGTACAAAACAAGTCACATCAAAGTTAAATTGTGAGCTGTGCAGTTTCTCAGAGACTTGCAGTGATATACAGTATTTTTCACATCTAAAAACACACATACAGAACAAAAAAATTGTGAAATGTCCTTTTAAAGACTGTAGCTTTCAGTCTAGTGTATACAGTACTTTTCGTGCACATAAGAGTAAGAAACATCAGCTCTGTACTGTTGAAAATTTTCCTACGAACTTGTATCAAAGTTGTACTCCAGACACTTCATATTTTGAAAGCACATATTTTGAGACACATTCAGACCATCTGGACTTAACAACAGAGGGTTGCATAGACAGTCAAGACCTGCATGAGTTGCTTAAATACAATGTTGCATCTCTTTTACTGCGAATGCAAACAGTTTTGCATGTGTCTAAGACAACAAGTCAGGAAATTATAAATGAGATTTGTAGGATTAGCTCAGTTGTTGATAAATGCACACCAAAACTAACTGAAAGTGTACTGATAAAGCACAGTTGTTCAGTTAACACTGTGGTCACTGCTGCTATAACAGAGATAGTTAAAAAAGTTAACCCCCTAAGTTTCCTTTCAAAAGATGACCTTTTGTTTCTGTATATAAAAGAAGAGCTTTTCACAAAAGTCACTTTAATGTGATTAAACCAGTTGAACATGTTTTAGGTGGATTATCCAGATGGACATGTGTTTATGTGCCAGTTTTGAAAGTTTTGACAGAGCTGTTAAATCGTAATGATGTGTTACAAAAAGTCTTGGAGGCAGAAGACAGGAAAACTGCTCTAGGACAGGGCTATTCAATTAGCGGCCTGGGGGCCACATCCGACCCGCGGACCCCCTTTGACTGGCCCACCCCCGACTGACCCAACGTAAGCTGCAAAAACGCAATTAAATCATATTTGCTGTGAGAGTTTTAAAAATTCTCACCCTTCCTCTTGTACTTGAAACACCGCTTCCAGTATCGTAGCAACGCTAGCCCACCGCGACAACCGCGAAAATATATCACTGGCAGGTCAAAAACGTAAAATTGACAATGAAAATCGCCATTTTAACCCTGCTTGGAGTGATAAGTGTGTTTATTTTACCCCAAAGACTGAACTCTAAGACTGAACGCATTAAGTCAGCATTACTTTGAATATGCAGAAGAAGCTTTAATGTTACAGTTATTAAATGTTCACTTGGTGCAGTTTCTTTTGTTGAAATATTTAATGCACTGCCTCAGTTGGTCTTTCTAGTTCAACAAATGCACTTTTGCAAATACATATAAAATGTTATAGAAGACTTTACTGTTGCAAAAGGTTGTTATTATTATTACATTGTTTTGTTTTTTTAATTAAACATATGTGTGGTGAAATTTGCCTTGTTAAAAATATTCTGGTCAAGGTTTGGGCCAAATTTGCAATTTCAAATTTGCAATGCACTTGAATTATTTTGCTCATCAATAAATAATGCAGTATAAAGCCTTTATTGTGAATTCTTTTATTTATTTTTATGATTTAGTTCAATTGGTAGCATATTTAGAGTTAAGTCTCAAGAAATAATATAAGAAGGGGTCTTCGGCCCAGTGGCATCTCAAAATGTTCAAATCTGGCCCAGAAGAAAAAGTAATTGAATAGGCCTGGTCTAGGACTTTATATAGATGACTTTGAATTTTGTAATCCATTAGGTACGTCAAAAAAACAAAAACCCACAAAGTCTGTGTCATTTATTGGGTCCTTTCAGATTTACCAATATGCTATAGATCATGTGTACAATCAGTCTATCTCGCATGTCTGTGTCATAGCAATCATTTGAAGAAATATGGCTACAAAGCCATTCTTGGACCACTACTGAAAGATCTTGAAGTACTTGAGGAGCAAGAATTGTAAAACTGGGAAAAGCAGTTAGAGGTAAAGTGCTGTATGTTTAATAATTTCTGATAATCTGGGGCTCATTCTCTCGCTGGATTTCAAGAGAGTTCCAATATTGACAAATTTTGCAGATTTTGTTTAGCCAGTCGGGAACATATTTGACATTTATGAGGTGAAGGAAGGAGTGTTTGCACTATGGACAGTTGAAACTCACAAGAATGACCTTCTGGAATTGAACAGACAACAGTTAGATTCCCTAAATGGTGTAAAAAGAGACTGTTCTCAATAGATTTTCACATTTCCAAACAATCCAGGGCTTCCCTCCCGATGTCATGCATGATCTTCTTGAAGTAATAGTGCCAAGAGAGTTAAGTCTATGTATTAAGTCTCTGATATCCAAACGGTACTTCACATTAGATTATCTTAACTCTATCACTAAAACCTTTCCTTTCAAGTTTACAGATAAAACCAACAGACCTCAGGAAATTCTGCAGTCATGTGCATTGAAAAATTCTATTGGTGGGAATTGCCAAGAGAACTGAACATTACTGAAACCCCATTTACACGACACTGTTTCCACTGGAAATGGTGTCGTTTTGATGAGTTTCAGCCTTCCGTTTACACGGTGACGCACGAAATGATGAAAACGATGTAGTTACCATGCCAGGCCACAAGTTGGCATTGTTTTTTTCTTTGCAAACATGTGTGGAGGGACACAGTAGGAAAAATTGTTCATTATTTCCAAACAGCCAATGTGAGAGGTGATAAGATAGTGTTTATTTGTCACATGCGCAGTTATACACAGTACAATGCACAGTGAAATGTATTTTGTACCTGCAACCATATATACACACACATATAAATAAGAAGAATAAAAATAAGTAATTCACACTATATACTATACACTATACACACTTGTACACGGGAATATAGAATATTATATTATTTACATAGTGCAATAATAATAATAATAATCCAGTTAGGGCTCAGAGTTGAGCAGACGGATGGCTTGTGGGTAAAAACTCTTCTTCAGCCTTTCAGTCTTAGTCCTCAGGCAGCGGTAACGCCGGCCTGATGGGAGCAGGGAGAAGAGAGAGTGTCCGGGGTGGCTGGGCTGTTTTAGGATCTTCATGGCCCTCAGCCTGCACTGCTTGGTGTAAATGTCCTGCAGGTTGGGGAGGGTGGTTCTGATGGTCCGTTCAGCTGAACAAACCACCCTTTTTAGGGCCATGAAGTCCTGCTTGGTGCAGTTTCCCATCCAGGTGGTGATGCTCCCACGCATGATGCTCTCGATGGTGCAGGTGTAAAAGTTCCTGAGCACCTTGAGTGGGAGCTTGAAGTCTCTCAGCCGCCTGAGGAGGTAGAGACGCTGTCTGGCCTTCTTCACAGTGATGTTTATGTGATGAGTCCAGGACAGGTCCTGTGAGATGGTCACTCCCAGGTATTTGAAAGTGTCCACTCTTTCCACCTCAGCACCACTGATGACAAGTGGATGGTAGTCCCTCTGCTGCTTCCTGCTGAAGTCCACGATCAGTTCCTTCGTTTTGCTGACGTTGAGCAGAAGGTGGTTCTCCCGGCACCAGTTCTCCAGGCAGGAGACCTCTCTCCTGTAGGCTGTCTCCTCATTGTGGGAGATTAGTCCCACAACAGCAGTGTCGTCAGCAAATTTGATGTTGACGTTGGACTCTGACGTGGCCTCGCAGTCATGGGTGTACAGTGAGTACAGCAGAGGGCTGAGCACACAGCCCTGGGGGGATCCAGTGTTGAGGGTGAGGGAGGATGAGGTGAGGTGACCCACTCGTACCACCTGTGGTCTGCTGGTCAGGAAGCTGTGAACCCACCTGCACAGGGATGGGCCCAGGCCCAGGTCCAGCAGCTTAGAGACCAGCCTGGAGGGAACTATGGTGTTGAATGCTGAGCTGTAGTCTACAAACAGCACTCTCACATAGTTCCCCTTACCAGTGTCTATGTGAGAAAGGGTCTTGTGGAGGAGGAAGGATATGGCGTCATCTGTGGATCTGTCTGGCCGGTATGCGAACTGTAGTGGGTCGAGGGTGGTGGGCAGTGAGGAGGTGATGAATGTCTTGATGAGTCTCTCAAATCATTTCATCACCGCAGAGGTGAGCGCTATGGGCCTGAAGTCATTGGGGCTGCTGGGGTGAGGTTTCTTTGGGACTATGATGGACTTTTTAAAGCAGGTGGGAATCACACACAGTTCCAGTGAGAGGTTGAATATCAGTGTAAACACAGGTGCCAGGTGGTCAGCGCAGGTCTTAAGGACACGTCCGCTAATACCGTCTGGTCCAGCCGCTTTCCTGGTGTTTACACTTCTAAACACCCTCCTCACATCACGCTCTGTCACCGTGAGTGTATCCGCCCCTCCGGCCGGGAGCGCAGCGGGCTGTCGGCTTCCCGACTCGAAGCGCGCAAAGAAGTTGTTGAGTTCATCAGCCAGAGTTGTGTGTGGACTGACAATGAGGTTGGATCGCTGCTGCACACAACGCTGAATTACAAAACGGTAAAAGAACAAGAAGCTCTCGCGAATCCGCGAGTACTGTTTATCAATTTGTGCATGCACAGAAAACTGTGGCCATCTCAACCATAGTGCGCATGTGCACGTCACCCGTTTTCAAATCACCCCGGTTTTAAGCGTTTACACGACAACGCAGGCCGGTGCGTTTCTGAAACGCTCCACTCTGGACCCCGTTTCCGAAACACATCGTTTTCACTCTGTTGTCGTGTAAATGGAAGGGAAAAACGCATCAAAACGACAACATTTTCACTTTGAAACAGTGTCGTGTAAATAGGGCCCGAGACTTCTACCACTGATAATTGGTCATGTTATACCAGAAAATGACAAGACGTGGCAAAGTCTATTAGATTTGAAAGAAATTGTTGAAATTCTGGCTAGTGGACATTTTTCAGAAGAGACATTGTCATACCTGGAATGTAAAATATCTGATCACAGGTACCTATTAAAAGAAGTGTTTCCTGATTTCCACCTCCTGCCCAAGCATCACTTTCTGGAACAATATCCAGAACTCATCAGAAAATTTGGACCTCTGATTTTTGGACTATCAGGTTTGAAGCAAAGCATAACTTTTTTAAGAGGGTGGTGCATGATTCTCATAATTTCAAAAACATCTTGCTCACACTGGCAACAAAACATGAGCTTTCTTTAGCTTATAATCTAGACTTGCCAAGTCTTTTCAGACCTGATGTGGAATTTAGACACATTGCAATTGTTTCACCTGATACACTAGAGCAGTCTATGAACAAGGCTGTAGAGCAAAAATATGGAAACATACCTCTTATATCTCTTGCAACCCGTGTCTGCCTCTTTGGTAGAGGGTATTCAGAGGGTATGTTTCTGTCTGTGGGGCACACTAGTGGCCTGCCTGACTTTGGGAAGGTTAAAATTTTAGCTGTATCTAGTAAAGTGTCTTTCATTATTGAGCCGTACCAATCATGGTACATAGAGCACCAAAAGAGTTATGAACTGATGAAAAAAACAGTCATCTGAACTGGAGATTGTGGAATCACATGATCTTAATGAATATCAACCCCTATATAAATACACAAGAGCAGGCAAACTGGTTGTGACACCAAAAGCTTTCTTGCTTCACTACAGTTCAGTTTAACTGTTGTGGTCTTGTGAAAGTTGTGGTTAGTGTTGCTTGGCTGTGTGTTGTTGATTGCATAGTAGTGCTGGGCAATAAAATGCTAGAAAATTATCACAAAATAACTTCTTGATAGAAATATGACACATGATCAATATATAATCAAGAGAACTTGTTTCATGTATGTTAAGGCCAAAGAGGATGAAAATAGCGACGCACTGAAGCAGTTGTGTGGTTGGAACAGAGCCACGATAGTTTAGATTCATGTACACAGTATAAAGCATAGAAAGACAGCTGGCAGCACATGTGCTAATATTTGAGCTACTACAGCTGTACACACCAGGAATATGAGCAAGATGAGATAAAAAGAGAACAGAAAATGTTAGCAACAAAACTCAAGCGACTGTTACTGAACATGACACCCCAGCGGTGACAATTTATGACTCTCTGAAAACCTGAGTCAGAGGAATTATTATGAACTGATATGAAAAAAATAAAAAATAAAATCCCCAAATTGCCCAGCCCTATTGCATAGGTGTATATGGTGAAATTGTGTTCATTTCAAACATCTGTATTGTTGTACTGATGTTCTGCTGTTTCCATGGCTTGTGTTCTCTCTTGAGAATTTGTTGCTGTTTTCTAAATTTTAACTTTTTGCATTTCTAAGATATTTTAAGTCTCAAAATATCTTAAAGGTAGCAGATGAAATTTTGTCAGCTGGATATCACTGAAAAAATGATGATTAACGTAAACAGCTGACGGTTCAAAGCGTTAAAGAATTTGAAATGCAAAAACTATTGAATGGGTGTTTATTGGCTTATTGCTCATTTTGTATTTACTCTTCCTTTTTTTTTTTTTTTTTTAGCCATTGTCAGATAATATGAGAATTTCTGAGTCATAATTTAACCACAGGAAATTAGGAAGGTTCACTTGGACTGTGTTCCAGATTCAGTTGATGCCCTTGAAACTGGAGCTGAAAAACAGATTGCAGTTCCACCAGTCATTTGACCTTCAGTATGAAGATGAGGATTTTCGAGACTTCTGTAAACGCACACACACTGATGATCTGCCAAAGGAGAAGGTTACACTGAGAGTCATTTTCTGCTTTGCTGTGTCCTCAGACTCTAGTGTGAACACCTCAGATTTAACGTCATCTCCATCAGAGTCTTCACCGAGCAGCCATTCAGAGTCCTTTGCAGGCCAATTAAATTTTCCATTCCCACTTTTGCCTATGATGTTGAACTGAGGCTCAGGCAGGGAAATGATGCTTTTAGAAAAAAATGGGACACTTTTAGCCATTTCAAGGGACATGAAGTCTGAAATTCTAGAGAAAACTGCTGAAGCGATATATTCCTTCAAGGCCTATCCTGGGAATGATGAGTTTGAGAGTGTAGCGATTGCTCTGATTGAAAAACACCCTTGCATAAAGGAACCTGGCTGCACATTTGGATGGTATGGATGGAAAATAAGTTTAGATGGGTAATTACAGATGGAAAATTATGGTGGTTGATGGTTAGGAAGAGAAACAAAGTAAAGAAACCCAGACGGTCCGAAACAAACTTCCTTCCAGATCTCCCTCAAGGAAGAGATCTTAAAAATCTTGAAGAAGAGTGAGAAACGATGGCGCTAGAGATGAGAAAACATTCCCAAACCTGTTTTTCCTCGATGATGCAATGAATGCCACATATGCACTGAGGAGACAGGAGATTGTTGAAGGGGAGCCACCTGTGTCTGAAGTAACAGTCAGAAAGGCTGGTTTACTGAAAGGCAGGTTATGCTTTCATTTTTTATTACTTTATGTAGATAAAATCCTGCTTCAAAGATATGTTGTAGGGCGCCTGGGTGGCTTAATGGTGAAGCCGGTGACCACATACACATGCCGCGTTGCGGTGTGGCGCCGATTTGCGGTGTGGCGCCGATTTGCCCGCGTGTCTTCCCCTGTACCTTTCCCCCATTTCCTGTCTCTCTCCACTGTCACAAAAAGCCGCTGTGGCCAAAAATGGAAAAAAAAAAAACAAAGATATGTTGTAGCCAGGGTTATAATAGTTTTGGATTTTACATTATAGTTTAGTTTTAGTTAGTTTTTACTTTTTTTCTCTAATTCAGTTAGTTTTAATTAGTTTTCAGAGTGTTTTTTCTCGTTTTTATTAGTTTTTATTTTTGGTTTCATGCTTAGTTTTAGTTAGTTTCAGTATTAGTTTTAGTATTTTCATACCTAATGAGGTGCAAGATTCAAGGCGCAAAAGTGACTATTGTGTAATGAAAACTTGACTAAAGATACAGTTTAAAGAAATATATTTAACAACCAACTGTTCACAAGACATGCTAAATGTGTGTAATATTAAGGGATGATGATGGGATAGGGCGAAATGGAGCCAGATGATCTGCTATGGTGACCCCTAAAGGAAGCAGTTGAAAGAAAAGCATGCATTATCAATAAGGAAGAAGGATAAAGAGAGGAGGGGAAATGAGAGGGTGAACCAAAATATTTAAAAGGTAGATAAAATGTTGCTGTCAAGTTCCTCCTCCGTCGGGGGGCCTGGGTGGCTTAGTGGTGAAGCCGGCGACTACATAAATACGCCGCAGTGCGGGTGGCATGGGTTCGTGTCCCGGCCCGTCTCCAATTTGCCTGCGTGACTTCCCCTGTATCTTTCCCCCATTTCCTGTCTCTCTCCACCATGATAAAAGTTGCTGTGGCCAAAAATGGCGGGAAAAAAAAGTCCATCCTGACTTCCTTGTCTTAGTGGGGGTATACATTTATTTTATATAAAAAACTTTTATTTATAACATAAGTATTGTCTTGTAAACTTCTAATCTTTACATTGTGTGACCAGAATATGTACTTCAGTACTCTCTGTGACAGGTAACTGAGGTTTACATACATAGTTATAGTTTCATTCAGTTTTGTGAAATCACCAGACTTATTTATGGAGTGATGGTGGTTATATAATTCTGGTAGTAACCATATTCTATGTTGGCAGGCATTGAATCAAAGAAAGAGGGCAGCAGCATTGCAGAGCCTACCATTGTACATGAAAGAGAATCCTGCGGCATTCCTGAAGATATGTGAGGTAACAGGATTAACAGGATTACACTTGTACTCTCTGAATGTATGAAAGATATGGAAAACAATTACAAAAGCGCAAACTTTTTTTTTTTTTTTTTGAAGTCTACAGATTCTGAGGAGGACACCACCAAGGGAATGATCATTGTGATACTTTTGGTGGCTGAAGATGTGAGGGAACCCCTTCCAGTTTCTGACAGTGATGTTGGAGCCTCTGTGTCTTTGGGACACTTGATTTTATGTTTTTAGGGCCAGAGCACAACCTGCGCGAAGGCCCTATTGTAATTGCTTTGGACATTTAGGCAAATTAATTGCTTTTTTGAGGGCCTAGACATGCTCAAAAACTCATGAAATTTTGCACATGTCAGGTCTGGTGAAAATTTAAGGATTTTGACGGTTTCGGGCATGGGCCTCTCAAAATGGCTCTACAGCACCACCTTTAGTTCAATTTCCACTGCTGTGTTTCACGTACATGTATGAAATTTGGTACACATATGCAGGGGTTAAAGTAGTTTTAAATTCTTGCCGGTACTATAACACAACTTAACACAACCGATGACCACCTCCATGCATTTTGCTACTGTCCACCAATAGAAAACTTCTGGAAAGAAATAACCACCAAACTTTTGCAAACCTTGATCCTCTTGGCGTCCACTGTGTTTTGGAGGTGAATGCGCTCTCATGTAGCATAAATGAAATCTCTGGTCATCAGCAGTGTTTTTGAGCTGTGCTGTGTTGTTGAAATTGAGCAGAATAACGTGAAACACAATTAGTTAATCTCTCTCTGCTTTTAATTGAGATATTTTGTAACAGGTAGACTGACATTAAACGTAGCGGTGAATGTTTTAACCTGTTAACTGGCCAAACCAAAATCACCTGAAAAAACTACGCCCTCTGGTTATTGTTGGCTCTGGAAAACCCATGTTGTTGCCTTTTAGCCAGTGTTGCCAGATCTCGCGATAGAAACATGTAACCACCTTTATGAAAACAAGCCCAAAATGAGCCCAACTGCCAACCCACAGCATTGTGTAGACTGATGCTGCTTTTAAACAGTAGTATAGCTCATTTCTTTGTTTTGTCTCATTGTGTTTTTGAGCAGTGAAACCAATGTTTCCAAGCCTCATAGAAGAGAAGGGTGCACAGTTTTTTTTGTGTTTCTCGGTATTAGGATGTTGCATTAAATCAGCATGGTGAGCACATATTTCACACTTGCAAAATCTGCAGATTGCCTTTGATAAGTCCCACCAGGACCACAGCTACTTTCTGAGGTTGTATGATGACAGAATTTTAGCCCCCCCCCCAAATAAAACACACACACTCGCTCAAAGCTTACTGTGTTCATGCGAGCAGATCTCACTTATTCGTGGAATTATAAAATACAAGACTTCTATTACAGGCTTTTATTTTCCATCAATCACAAAAAAACAAACAAAAAAAAAGTGTTTATGGGAGGGGGGGGGGGGTGACAGGAGGAGGGGAGGTGAAGGAGCACAGGGCCTAATCAGTGCCGTGCCTCTGTTATTGATCATCTCATATGCACAGCTGTTAAATACAGAAAATGCCGACAAGAGAAATTACTTCCCCGCATCATTTTGGCGCCCCCCTCTTGTGAGGCGCCCCTATGCATTGCATGTAGCGTGCAGCCACTTTTTGCGCCACTGTCTCCCATCCGAGCTCTGATCCATTCTTTAAGTGCGCTCTCTTTCTCCCATTCTTAATTATGTCCATCCATCCATTCTCTTCCGCTTATCCGGGGCCAGGTCGCGGGGGCACGAGCCTAAGCAGAGAAGCCCAGGCTTCCCTCTCCCCAGCCACCTCCTCCAGCTCATCCGGAGGGACCCCAAGGCGTTCCCAGGCCAGCCGAGAGATATAATCTCGCCAGCGTGTCCTGGGTCTACCTCGGCGCCTCCTCCCGGTGGGACATGCCTGGAACACCTCACCCAAGAGGCGGCCAGGAGGCATCCTAATCAGATGCCCGAGCCACCTCAACTGGCTCCTTTTGATGTGGAGGAGCAGCGGCTCTAGTCTGAGCCCCCTGAGGCCGCGCTCCTCACTTTATCTCTAAGGGAGAGGAC
>CM024194.1:6089221-6133644 GCA_013435755.1 Amphilophus citrinellus
CTCCTCCGCAGAGGCTCCATTCTTAAGGACTATATTAAAAAAATGCCACCTGGAGGTAAACCTGCTGCGGACTTTCTATCGCTCCACAATAGAAAGTGTGCTGGGATACTGCATCACAGTGTGGTATGCTGGCTGTACTGCAAGGGACAGAAAGGCCCTGCAGAGCGTTGTTAAAATGGCTGAGAAAATAATTGGCTGTCCCCTGCCCTCTTTAGATGACTTGGCAAACTCCCGAGGGTTAAACAGGGCTAGGAAGATCCTGGGCGATCCATCCCACCCCAGTCAAGCTCTCTTCAACCTCCTGCCCTCTGGCAGAAGATACAGGGCTCTGAAGAGCTGGACAAATCGGTTCAGAGACACTTTCTTTCCCTGGGCTATTACACTTCTAAATAACGCTCTAAATATTAGAAGGTGTAAATAAGTGCAAGTGTGGAGCGGGGGGGAAACAGAGTTGTGTAATTTAAAGGGTGGGTTGTGGGGCAGGGTATTCATATGTATGTACCTTGTTATTTATTTTTAGTTATTTTTTTTAAGACACTAGATAGATTGCTTATATAATTTCGTTGTCACATCGCTGCACAATGACAATAAAGGATATTCTATTCTATATGACATGTGTGTGTGCGTGCGTGTGTGTGGACAGCGGGGCCTGGCTTTGTGGCTTGCTGAGCCTTGGCACCTGTGGGACATGGTTGCGGAGGGTGGGAGTCACCCCTCCCGATCGCTCCCTACCGCTTCCCGCTGATTGCCACTGCCCGTGGGTCCCGGGGTTCATGGTCGGATGTCTTGGCGTGGTTCTTGGCCCGCTCCCTTGGTGGTTGTGGCTTGGGGATGGCTCGGGCATCTTTGGCGTGGGGGGGGGGCTTTGCTGGGTGTTGGGCGGTTCTCGGGTGCCTGGGGCCTTAGGGCCGCATTCTCGGCTCGTGCGGGAGCTGCCGGCCTGCGGGTGGGGGTTGGCTGCTCATTGCCTCTGGCTCTCTGGACTCTTGTCGTTTGACCGTGGGGGAGGGGGTCCATATGGGGTCTCCCTCCTTTCTCCTCTGGGGTGTGTGTGCAGTTGCCATCAGGATGTGTGGCCTCCCGTCTTCTGAGGTCCTGGTGGGCCATGGATAGGCCGCGTCCCCTGGGTCCTTCCCTGTTCACCTCTGGATCACGGGGGGCGTGGTTGCAGTTTCTTGGCCCCATTGGTGAGTACGTTCCATGACAGAGGCACATACACACATTATTTTCAAGCAACAGCAGGATTGTGTGTGTGTGTGTATATGTATGTGCATGTGTATAGATTTGTGGATGTGTGTATGTATGTATGTGTGTATATCATTCTTTGATTATTCTTTTCTCCCCTTTGCTTTTTGCTTTTGTTTGTTTTTTCTTTTCTTTTCTCTTTCTCTTTCACTCTTTTTTCCTGCCCTTTCCTTTCTACCTGTCAGGCCTGGTGTAAATAAACAAAATAAAATTAAAATACAAACAAGAGTAGCCTACTGGAAAACTTACAGAGCTATTCTTGGAAAAGCAAATATGTTTGGTACACCAGAGCATTCGGATCATATTCCGATTGCGAAAACTGCCAGACATGACAGGCTTAAAAAAAAACAAAACAAAAAAAAAACAAAAAACAATCTGGCGACTACTGGGCTCACATTTTATTTGCTCTCTGCCTCTCTATGTAATTGTTTCCACTCCCCTCATTATCCCCTGGTGTATTTAAGTCCTGTGTTTTCTATGCCTGTTATCACATCCTTGTCATTGCCTTGTCGTCATTGGTCTCCTACTGTGTGTCTCTGCTCTGGATTTATGATTTCGCTTCAGTCTCGTCAAGTGTTTTGTTTTCCAGTCTGTAGTTTTTGCCACTCGTCCCGTCCAGTCCGGCTTTTTGTTTTGCCAATAAAGCTGAGTTTAAAGTTTTACCTGCCTGGCGTATCCTGTATTGGGGTCCTCTTCCTGTCTACCACACAGTCGTTGCATGACAGGTTCCTTCTCAGATGTGCAGGCTGCTAATTTCATAGGCACTAAATCACCCCCGTGCCATCAGAGATCCGGGCTTTTGAGCTGAGTGCTGATAAGAAGTCGGATGGTCCCTCTCCTCTTTAGTCCAGAGGATGCAGCATCCATGTTTTCCCCAAATGAATTGCAAATTTTAATTCATCTGATGACAGAACAGTTTCCCTCAGTCCATTAAACATGAGCTTTGACCCAGCGAAGACACTGTCTGAATCGCTTGTGACTTCTTCAAACTGTGTATACAGAGAATGAGTTCTGGACGTGTTCCTGAGACCATGCACTGATTTGCATAGTAAAATCATTCCTATTTTTAATTCCTGATGGCCTGAAGCTTTCTCCCTTGCACACAGCAATTTCTCCAGATTCTCAGAATCTTCTGATATTATAGTATGTACTTGGATTATCTTGACTTGAGGAACATTATTCTAAATCTGTTTTACAGTTTGTACATGCAGTTTTTTCCAGGATCCAAGGCCTAGAATTTTTCTCAGCAGACAGTGTGAGGGCCAGATGCTCTCGTAAAGTAAAATGAAATTAATATTGTATCCTAAGTAATAAATTATTCGATAAATCAATTTTCCTTTCAAATTTATACTATTTGTAATGATGTCATGTGCAAGTCTTGCACTTACATGTTCTTCTTAAGCTGACGGTTGTTATGGAGACACAAGTGTGTCTGCAAGTGTGTACAGTTGTGCTCATTATAGATATAATGACTCACTCACTCTTTTATAATGAGCACGAGAAACAAAGGTTACGAGTGCAACAAGTTTATCTTGGCACAATCTATTTCTCAGAAGCTAAGATAAGATAAGATAAGATAGTGTTTATTTGTCACATGCACAGTTATACACAGTACAATGCACAGTGAATGTATTTTGTACCTGCAACCATATATACACACACATATAAATAAGAAGAATAAAAATAAAAGTAATTCACACTATACACTATACTCTATATGCTATACACTATACACACTTTTACGTGGAATTATAGATTATAAATTATAATATTTACATAGTGCAATAATAGTCCAGTTAGGGCTCAGAGTTGAGCAGACGGATGGCTTGTGGGTAGAAACTCTTCTTCAACCTTTCAGTCTTAGCCCTCAGGCAGCGGTAACGCCGGCCTGATGGGAGCAGGGAGAAGAGAGAGTGTCCGGGGTGGCTGGGCTGTTTTAGGATCTTCATGGCCCTCAGCCTGCACTGCTTGGTGTAAATGTCCTGCAGGTTGGGGAGGGTGGTTCTGATGGTCCGTTCAGCTGAACGAACCACCCTTTTTAGGGCCATGAAGTCCTGCTTGGTGCAGTTTCCCATCCAGGTGGTGATGCTCCCACGCATGATGCTCTCGATGGTGCAGGTGTAAAAGTTCCTGAGCACCTTGAGTGGGAGCTTGAAGTCTCTCAGCCGCCTGAGGAGGTAGAGACGCTGTCTGGCCTTCTTCACAGTGATATTTATGTGATGAGTCCAGGACAGGTCCTGTGAGATGGTCACTCCCAGGTATTTGAAAGTGTCCACTCTTTCCACCTCAGCACCACTGATGACAAGTGGATGGTAGTCCCTCTGCTGCTTCCTGCTGAAGTCCACGATCAGTTCCTTCGTTTTGCTGACGTTGAGCAGAAGGTGGTTCTCCTGGCACCAGTTCTCCAGGCGGGAGACCTCTCTCCTGTAGGCTGTCTCTTCATTGTGGGAGATCAGTCCCACAACAGCAGTGTCGTCAGCAAACTTGATGATGACGTTGGACTCTGACGTGGCCTCGCAGTCATGGGTGTACAGTGAGTACAGCAGAGGGCTGAGCACACAGCCTTGGGGGGATCCAGTGTTGAGGGTGAGGGAGGATGAGGTGAGGTGACCCACTCGTACCACCTGTGGTCTGCTGGTCAGGAAGCTGTGAACCCACCTGCACAGGGATGGGCCCAGGCCCAGGTCCAGCAGCTTAGAGACCAGCCTGGAGGGAACTATGGTGTTGAATGCTGAGCTGTAATCTACAAACAGCACTCTCACATAGTTCCCCTTACCAGTGTCTATGTGTGCAAGGGTCTTGTGGAGGAGGAAGGATATGGCGTCATCTGTGGATCTGTCTGGCCGGTATGCGAACTGTAGTGGGTCGAGGGTGGTGGGCAGTGAGGAGGTGATGAATGTCTTGATGAGTCTCTCAAAACACTTCATCACCACTGAGGTGAGCGCTATGGGCCTGAAGTCATTGGGGCTGCTGGGGTGTGGTTTCTTTGGGACTATGATGGACTTTTTAAAGCAGGTGGGAATCACACACAGTTCCAGTGAGAGGTTGAATATCAGTGTAAACACAGGTGCCAGCTGGTCAGCGCAGGTCTTAAGGACACGTCCACTAATACCGTCTGGTCCAGCCGCTTTCCTGGTGTTTACACGTCTAAACGCCCTCCTCACGTCGCGCTCCGTCACAGTGAGTGTCTCCGCCCCTCCGGCCGGGAGCGCAGCGGGCTGTCGGCTTCCCGACTCGAAGCGCGCAAAGAAGTTGTTGAGTTCATCAGCCAGAGAAGCATCGGCACTCACCGGGGTGTGTGTGGTGCTTTGTAGTCCGTGATGGTGCGTAGTCCCTGCCACAGTCCCCTGGAGTCAGACTGTTGTAGTTGCTGTTCCAGTCTGCGGCCGTAGCGATGTTTAGCCTCTTTCACCGCTCTGCGGACGTTGTATGATGCAACCTTGTAGTCCTCCATGTTCCCAGAGGCGAGGCCGGAGTTGTAAGCAACGGTGCGGGACCTCAGGGCGTCGCGGACAGATTTATCCACCCACGGCTTCTGGTTGGGAAAAGTCCTGATGGTCCTCCTAAGTGAAGTGTCATCAACAACTTTCCCAATAAATCCCACAACAGTTTCCGTAAACTCCTCGATGTCTCCGCCCGCGCTGCTGCGAAACATGTCCCAGTCGGTTGAATCCAACGCACCCTGCAGAGCGGCCTCTGTTTGATCAGACCATCGTGTCACTTCTCTCACAGCAGGGGGTTCCTGCCTGAGCCGTTGTTTGTATTTCGGCATGAGAAGGACAGAGGTGTGATCTGACTTCCCAAAAGGCGGAAGAGGCTTTGCTTTGTAGCCCTCTTTGAATGGAGAGTAGCAGTGGTCTAGGGTCCTCTCTCCTCTGGTGGGGCAGTTGACGTGTTGAATAAAATCCGGTATCACCTTTTTCAAGTTTGCACTGTTAAAGTCCCCGGCTACGATGAGAGCCGCATCACGCTGGTTAGCCTGATAGGTGGAAATAGCCTCATGTAGCTCGGATAGTGCAGTGTTTGTGTCCGCCTGAGGTGGAATATAGACGGCGCTGAAGATGACCGAAGTGAACTCGCGGGGCAGGTAGTGGGGGCGGCATTTCAGGGTTAGGAGCTCCAGGTTAGGCGAACATGATTGTTTCAGAGGAACGACATTCCTACTGTCACACCAGTTGTTATTAATCATTAGGCACACACCTCCTCCTCTTGATTTTCCAGACTCACTCGTTCTGTCCGTGCGATGAACACTGAAGAACTCCGACGGCTGTACGGCGTGGTCCGGTATGAGGGGGGTCAGCCATGTCTCCGTGAGACAGATGATGTTGCAGTCCCTTATGTCCCTCTGAAACTGTATCCTGGCCCTGAGTTCGTCCAGCTTGTTATCCAGTGACTGGACATTAGCCAACAGGATGCTCGGCAGTGGCATTTGGTGCGCTCTACGCCTCAGCCTCTCTCTTACGCCGGCTCTTTTCCCTCGGGGCCTTGTCCGTGACCTGGGTGCTCCGCGCCCTCCTTTGTTTGAGCTGGCCCACTGGCGCAGAATCTCCTGGGGCCAACACGGATCGGGAGAAAAAGGTGTCAGAATACAGCCAGAGTGCTGTATTCTGATATTAAAAAGAGTCTGTCTGTCATACGTGATATGACACAGAGCAGGCGGAATTATAAAGTCCAGAATTAAAGCTAAACCTAATATAGACAAACAAAGCGTAGGAGCAGGTACGACGGCTGCTGACCTCACCGGCGCCATCTTGATAATTTAATAATTTAATAATTTAATTTAGCTGTTTCTGTAGCAGATTTTTTAAAAAGAATATAGAAACATGAAGAGTGAGATGCAAAACCTTCTAAATCTGCCTGGACACCTTTCTTTTATAAGAGCATTTTCTTCTATCTGGACCTTATGGTAAATTTTAGTAATTTCCTTTCACTGATGATGGCGAGCTGCCTTTTTTTCAAAAAATGTAAATATAGTAATTTACCTGCTTTTTAATAAATAATATATAATTTTTTGAAGCCAAACCAGTAAAAACTTCAGTCTGTCCTCTGCCCAGTGTGAATGATGGCAAAAGGTGCACATATCAGGCAATGATTAAAAAGTTGTGGTTGTAACCACATGCGAGTACACCCTGAGCCGCTGATCCACCTACCTGTCTGATCCCCCACAAGCAGACCATGTGAAAGACCCTCAAAGCACAGCAAAGGAGATGGTCCCACACACAGGCTGGGGAGTACACTCTGCAGCCAGTAACGATCCTTCCACAGGTTCACCGACGGAAATCTCATGACGACTTTTACTTCCTATAGGTAGACAAGTTCGATCACCAAAAATTTTTCTACACAAAACAAGTCTAGACTCACATTTATGGAGCTAAATTGGGGCCATAAAGTTTGTTCAAAAAAAAAAAATTGAAACTGAAGAATTATTTTGAACCTGAAAAAAAAAATTTAAACAGGAAGAAAAAGGTTTTGCAACTGAAAAAAAAAAAAAAAAAAAGTGAAACTGGAAAAAAAAAATTCAAAACTACTTTTCAGATTCAAGTTGTTTTTTTTTGTTGTTGTTTTTTTTGCATTTTCAGATTTTTTTTTCAGGTTCAAACTTATGGCCCTGTTTTGGCATGGAGGGCGGAGCCTCAGACGACGGGGGGGTGTGGAATCATGCCTGAGGTGCCGCCCTCCACGCCAAAACAGGGCCATAAGTTTGAACCTGAAAAAAAAATCTGAAACTGCGAAAAAAAAAAAAAATCTGAAATTGCAAAAGAAAAATCTTGAATCTGGAAAGAATTTTTTTTTTTTTCCAGTTTTCCATCTTTTCTTTCAATTGCAAAACTTTTTTTTTTTCCTGTTTAATTTTTTTTTTTTCAGGTTCAAACTAATTTTTCAGTTTCAAATAATTATTTTTTTTTTTTTTAACAAACTTTATGGCCCCGTGTTAGCTCCATACACCTTCAGCTCTGTTTTACAATCTGATCACCACCAACAAAAGCCGGCTCAGTGCAGTCAGAAAAGGCTTGAAGTCACATGGTCCAATCTTGCATTCTGATTTGGTCTAGGGACATGGAGGCATTTACAGGCAATGGGAAAGTGCGTTACATAATTCAGACTAGTCAGAGATGGGTATTTGATGGGTTATGACGCCACACGATTGACTGGCGTATAATACCTGTTGCAGTACTATTCAGGGGGCTGGCGGGCCAGATGTGACCCGTGGTTCACCAGTTAACGTTCCCTGCTCTAAGATGTTTTTTTTATTCCCAATTATGTTATTGACTTATTGATAATTAACCTAACTAGTTGCAAAATATTACTCCAGTTCCTTCATTTTAAGACCATAATTGGGCCCCATATCCCAATTATTTTGAGACTCTTTTGAGATTATGTTAATAAAGTATGGGTTTATACATTTGCAAATCATTGCATTTTGTTATCATTTACATTACAGCATTCTGACATTTTCAGAATTGAAATTGTACATTAATTATGTATATTGTTGCATCATGATATCTTCTGTAACCAAGTTGTGTCAACGTGTTAAATATGCAAAGCAAGAGATGTGAACACATATGCTTGTATAGAAATTAGTGTACTCTTTCCTGTCAGGTGAAAATGCCTCCAGTGTAGAGCCTCAGACTGACCAAGAGTTTCCAAATAAAACCACTACCAGAGGTAAAGACTTGCAAACACTTCCAAAGTTTTCTCAGAAATTATACAAAGTCATCCTGGCCCAACAATGTTAATGAGCATATTAAAATCAATACGTACTCATTAGCAATGCTTTACTGTTTTTATATCATAAAACATATCTAACCTTCCTGAGCTGATTGCACTAAAATGAAAAAAGAATATATATATATATATATATATATATATATATATATATATATATATATATATCTTAAAAGATCATCACGTTTTAAATATTTTAAACGTTGCAGTCCTGATCTCTTAGTCAACAAATAGTCCTGTATATATTAAGCTAATCCTCATTTTTTTTTTTTTTTTGAATGCGAGCACCAAAGTTCTGAAGGTTTTTTTTTTTTTTTTTTTTTTAATTGAAAATCAGGAATGAAAGTAAGGAAGTTGCTTTATTGTTGTTGTGTAATTAAATAATTATAATAATTTTTGACAGAGAATGTATCTTGATATCATTTCAGATAAAGAAGAGGAAGTGAAGAACCTCTGTAATTTTCCAGCTATTGCACGCCACCTGAAACTGGAAAAAGACAGTATCGAGTACACCCTGAGCCGGCCTGTTAAAGACAAGGGAAAAACAGACGTAATCATTGTATTGAGCCTCTATGCCATTATCAATCTGGTAATTTCTTTGGACAATTTTTTACGATGATAGAAAATATATTAGGTGGCTGATGTCTATGTCCTGTATCCCATATTTCCCAATATACATATAGTTACATTTTAATTGCCTGTATATAATCAAAATGGACATTATTTTTAAGAAATATTCTGCTCCCTAAAAACTAGTTGTGAATAGATTATAACTAGCATAAAAAGTCTGTGTTGCTGTGAGACAGGGTTCCACACAAACTCATTTTATAATTAGGTTCATTTATGTCCCAAGTCTCTCTGGTCTCCCCATATAAATCTCTATTATAGCTGTAATCCTAAAGTTTAATTGGTAGAGTCTAGGTAGGGCTTGATAAAGGGATTTCTTATCTTAATGTACAAGATTAGAACTTGCCTTCAAATCTGAGTTTTTTTGTTTTATTTTTTTTAAGATTTCGTTGGTATTAAAGTAATCCAGTGATACTTGTCAGTACTTCCACTGCTACACACACCCACACAAACAAAAAAAAAATAGTTAATTTGGTTCACTTCATTTTTCAAAATCTAACCAAGTGCAGTTTTAAAAACCCACATGTTGCTGTCATTGTGTAACACAGTAAACCGAGCCTGTCAATTCCATGGCAGTGATTACCTGCACATGTGAAATTAGATTATTTACTTATTTATTTTTTATTCACTGATTGTTTTTTTTTTTGTTTGTTTGTTTGATTTTTTTTTTTTTTTTTTTTTTTTGCACAGTAGTTCTGACAGAAATCTATTCCATAAACCAGCATATCTTTTTTCTGGTTCTTTGCCAGTGGCGGTCCTAGCCTGTTTTGGTGCCCTGGGCGAGTATCCCCGCCTGTGCGCCTAATTTTATTAGACGCACAGATTCATTCTATATGGAACACTGCAAGGGACATGGGGAAAAAAAAAACATGGGAGGAAAAAAAAAAAGAGGCAGTTTTGCGACATCCCGAGTTACTTTTGCAAGATCTCGCAAAACTGTTCATTATTAGGACATACGCTTTCACGTTTATCTTGATATGGTTGTGTCAGTCGCCTTTATTTATGATTAGGCCCGAGCCAACCGAAGGGCCTAATTATATGTGGTACTTTCTTTATATGTGGTACTGCCGTTCTGTGAAACATAATCTTGGTGCTCTGGGAAGTTCATAATTCAGCCATTTACCTATAGGGTCTATAACATTTTCTCACAAAGGAAGAACCTTTGAACATTCCGACAGTGCAGGAATAAAGGTGCCACTCTTTTTTCCAGCACACATCATTAAGTAAGCTAAGCCTTGTTGGGGTAAAATAATATCTGTGAATTATTTTATACTGTGTAAATTTGCCTTTCGCTTCACTAATGCATTCTTCAGTGTTGGAAAGGATCCCCTCCCACGTCTTTTCATCTGTTATAGAAGAAAAATCATTTTCCTATATCAGCTTGAGATTGTTACAGTCACTACTGTTTGTCCAAGGACACATTTCATTCCATTTTGATGCTTTAAGCTGTGCTTTGGGTAGCTTTAGGTACAGTATCTCTCCACTACACTTCTGTCCCTGCCAGTGGGAACAGTAGCTTTTATAAAGTGTCTGATCTGTAAAGACTTCCAAAAATGGTCCCTTTTCTCTAAATGGAATTTTTTTCAGAAGTTGATCAGATGAAAGAAAGTTGCCATTTTCACATAAGTCACTTTTATTATTCTGACACATTTTCTGAGCCACTGAGACCAACAGATGGTCTGTTTCTCTATCTTTATTTTTCAGGGATTCATACAATTCTTATTTACCTCTTGTCAGACCATTTTCTAATGTTCTAAGATAGGGTTTGTAAGAGCCATATACAACTTATTTGTTATGGTGAACATACGGTGTTGCATGTTTATGCCTGGGATTACGGTAGGCATGTAGGTCACATGGGAGGTGTTTGGTTAATGGGTAGGAAGTATTATCACCTGGTCACCGGTGTGTCGGCATGGAGTATCGGTGAGTAGGGAGAATGTATTTTTGTTGACCGCTTTCTAAGCACTTTCTTCACGCTTTCTATGTGCTTATCAATGCCTTGCTTTTTATGGAGTGCCATGAAGTAGCCTACATGTGCTCGGGCTTGACTGCTGTGTGGATGGTTAAAACATGCAAATAAACAACCTGAAGTGCAATGTTGGAACTGAATTGTTTGTCGATTAAGCAAGAGCGAGTCAGCAGTGCAGTACTCCCTGCTCAAAGGTGTAGGGGCAAAAGGTGGTGGAGTTGTTACACAACAGGGTTGATTGCTTTTTTTATTATTATTTGTTTCTGACTGTTTGTGTGAGTGCTTCAATTGACTTTAAAGGTGAGTTCTTGTTCAAGTCAAACCCAGTCTAGTCCAGCACCAGCTTTGTCCCAATGTCTTGTGAGTCAAGCAACCTCAAAGGAACTATGGTAATATTTCATGTTTGGCAATAATAGACCCCCTCTCTTCTTTGACTGGCATAATTTATCTATACGGATTCTAGATTTTTCCCATTCCAATTAATTTTTATCAGCTCTTACTAATAGTTTCTTACACTGTAAAAAGGGATTTGGGGCTTTAGCCAGATGGACTCAAGTAATTATGCTGGGTGAACTCATGGCCCATTTCCACTAACTAAGATGAATTACAGCAATTTCAACTTGAAAAAATACTTTAAAACTCATTATAATACGTTCAAGTAACAGCAGAAAATGTGTCAGCGGTCATACTTCATGGAACATGCATACACACTTAATATAACCTCATTGTCATATGATGTTCCCTCATCTCTGAAAGTTAGCTAAGAACGTGGCAGCCATTTTGCTTCAGAAGACGAGCTGCAGGTTTTTATCAAGTAAGTATTTCTAAGTTTTTTAAAATTTTGAAACATTAAACACCTGTTCTTTGTCTAAGTCAGTCACTGCAATTTTTAGTGCATATTTCATGTTTAGTTTGTTGTGGTTATTGGCAGTACATGTTCACGCGCTGGTTAGCTAGCTTTGAGTTGCAAATCCTGTTGACTTAGCTAATGTCAGTCCACATTTGATCAACCACGGGATGAGTGGATACAGTGTTTATTATATATTATTTTTCCTTTTTAATATCTATCGGTCTCTGTCAGACTTAATTGGTTTTATCGGTTGAACACACACACACTGTTGCTGCTCCACCTCTCGCCACAGAAGGTTTTTTCTTTTCTTTTTTTTTCTTTTTTTTGCATTTTGACCTAGCTACCATCACGCCACAAGTAATTGTCGTAAGTATATGTGGTTGGTGCTCACTTGACAATTAAATTTTCTTGAGTAAACGTGTTGCGATAGTGTCAATAGCAGCTGCACTGAACAGTTATGGGCTGGACACACAGGGAGCGATGTCACTCACTCTCCATTCACTTCCTATAGAACTTGTGCCAAGCAATTGTGGCCTCATCGCACAAGTTCCATAGGGAATGAATGGAGAGTGAGTGACGTCGCTCCCTGTGTGTCCAGCCCATAACGCACACATGCACACACCTGTTTGTACTGATAGTACTAATTACTCTCTGGAGCTTGAAGAAAGGCGACTGGACTTCTTTTTGTTTCTTGAAGACGTTTCACCTCTCATCCGAAAGGCTTCTTCAGTTCTCAACCAAATGGTGGAGAGACCCAGGTATTTAAACCCCTGTGGGCGTGGTCCCCTGGAGGTGGTTATGACCCTCTATTGTTCATGTGCGTAAACACCTGTGCCCAGGTGTGAAGGGAGGCGTGGGTCATTTCAATCAGTGGTTTCAGTTGAAACCAATTTAGGACTTTGCTCTATTGTTTCATGTGGCCTATTGAGGTCACTGGAACAAAGGTGTGAATGGGGGTTGAGACGTCTGGGAAGGGAGCTCAGGACAGCACTGTAAGCGGGGGAAAGATGGTGACGTAATCCACCTCCTCTGTTCAATGATGGTTGTTCACAGTGGTCATAGATGCTTCTTTTACTCCTCTTTCAAACCATCTGTCTTCCCTGTCCAAATTGTGAACATTGGCATCCTCAAAAGAGTGACCTTTTTCCTTCAAGAAACAAAAAGAAGTCCAGTCGCCTTTTTTCAAGCTCCAGAGACTACTATGACCTGGATGACTGCGAATCTACACAGATATACAGTACTAATTACTGTTTTTTTCTTTCCCTAAAAACTTGCTAATTTTAATTTAATTGCTGTAAAAATTAAGAAAAATAGGGTGGCCCTGAAGTGCAAACCACAACAACATTAACAAAAGCACAACAACATTAACGAAAGCACAATTACAAATTACAAAAGCACAACAACATTAACAAAAGCACAATTACATTAACGAAAGCACAACAACATTAACAAAAGCACAATTACAAATTACAAAAGCACAACAACATTAACAAAAGCACAACAACATTAACGAAAGCACAATTACAAATTACAAAAGCACAACATTAACGAAAGCACAATTACAAATTACAAAAGCACAACAACAATAACAAAAGCACAATTACATTAACGAAAGCACAACAGCATTAACAAAAGCACAATTACAAATTACAAAAGCACAACAACAATAACAAAAGCACAATTACATTAACGAAAGCACAACAACATTAACGAAAGCACAATTACAAATTACAAAAGCACAACAACATTAACAAAAGCACAATTACATTAACGAAAGCACAACAACATTAACAAAAGCACAACAACATTAACAAAAGCACAATTACAAATTACAAAAGCACAACATTAACGAAAGCACAATTACAAATTACAAAAGCACAACAACAATAACAAAAGCACAATTACATTAACGAAAGCACAACAGCATTAACAAAAGCACAATTACAAATTACAAAAGCACAACAACAATAACAAAAGCACAATTACATTAACGAAAGCACAACAACATTAACGAAAGCACAATTACAAATTACAAAAGCACAACAACATTAACAAAAGCACAATTACATTAACGAAAGCACAACAACATTAACAAAAGCACAACAACATTAACAAAAGCACAATTACAAATTACAAAAGCACAACAACATTAACGAAAGCACAACAACATTAAAAGCACAACAACATTAACGAAAGCACAATTACAAATTACAAAAGCACAACAACATTAACAAAAGCACAATTACATTAACGAAAGCACAACAACATTAACAAAAGCACAATTACAAATTACAAAAGCACAACAACATTAACGAAAGCACAACAACATTAACAAAAGCACAACAACATTAACGAAAGCACAATTACAAATTACAAAAGCACAACAACATTAACAAAAGCACAATTACATTAACGAAAGCACAACAACATTAACAAAAGCACAACAACATTAACAAAAGCACAACAACATTAACGAAAGCACAATTACAAATTACAAAAGCACAACATTAACAAAAGCACAACAACATTAACAAAAGCACAACAACATTAACGAAAGCACAATTACAAATTACAAAAGCACAACAACATTAACAAAAGCACAATTACAAATTACAAAAGCACAACAACATTAACAAAAGCACAACAACATTAACAAAAGCACAACAACATTAACAAAAGCACAACAACATTAACGAAAGCACAATTACAAATTACAAAAGCACAACAACATTAACAAAAGCACAATTACATTAACGAAAGCACAACAACATTAACAAACCGGAAAAGGTAGGTCCCAGTGGGAAAACCTGGGAAATTGCTGATTGGACGACGCCACTTTTGACTTTTAAACCGGAAGTTAGGCCACAGCTGCTGCAAAGGTTCGGTGACAGCTCAGCCAGCTCTTTTCCGCAGCTAGGGTAATACATAGCGCTGTGACTAGCTGTGTCCAAATTCAGGGGCCGCATCCTGCGAAGGACCCGGCCCACGTAAACTGGGTCTTTCGCAGCCCACGAAGACCGCAAAGACCGGAAGTGAGCGGCTGTGAAATTGGACGGTCTAGCCTTCATTTCTGCCACCTGCCCTTACATCTGCGTAGGTCATGTCGCCTAGCAACCGTGACAGTGCGAAGCACAGCTGTGGCAAAGCAGCTGGTTAAACGGAGAACGAACTTTTGCTCCTTTTTGTGTTTTAATTTTAAGTCTTAATTCAAAATAAGCTGTTAAAACAAGCATAACACATTTCAACATCAAGGAATACAGCTGAGCAAATGATTAATTTCCAACCATATTAAGTGAGACATTAATGTTGAATAAAACTATGCACTTATGAAGCTTAATTTTAATTTTCAGGCAAACCAATTTGCTCAGGAACAAATGAAATGCTGAAATAAACCAAACACCAGCCATTAGAGATCATCTGAAGGAGTTGTGCCTGTGTTTAACTTCCAATCAGCGGCGAAAGCCAGCAGGGCTTTGAAAAGGATGTGACATCTTAAAAGACATATAGAAATCTTAGAAGACATATTAAGTGAGACATCTTAATGTCTCACATCTTAATGTCTCACTTAATATGGTGGGAAATTAATCATTTGCTCAGCTGTATTCCTTGATGTTGAAATGTGTTATGCTTGTTTTAACAGCTTTACGTGGGCCGTTTCCTTCGCAGGATGCGGCCCCTGAATTTGGACACAGCTAGTCACAGCGCTATGTATTACCGTAGCTGCGGAAAAGAGCTGGCTGAGCTGTCACCGAACTTTTGCAGCAGCTGTGGCCCAACTTCCGGTTCAAAAGCCAAAAGTGGCGTCGCCCAATCAGCGATTTCCCAGGTTTTCCCACTGGGACCTACCTTTTCTGGTTTGTTAATGTTGTTGTGCTTTCATTAATGTTGTTGTGCTTTTGTAATTTGTAATTGTGCTTTTGTTAATGTTGTTGTGCTTTTGTAATTTGTAATTGTACTTTTGTTAATGTTGTTGTGCTTTCGTTAATGTAATTGTGCTTTTTTTAATGTTGTTGTGCTTTTGTAATTTGTAATTGTGCTTTTGTTAATGTTGTTGTGCTTTTGTTAATGTTGTTGTGCTTTTGTAATTTGTAATTGTGCTTTTGTTAATGTTGTTGTGGTTTGCACTTCAGGGCCACCGTAGAAAAAATACATTAGCTAAAATTTTTGTATTACTATAGATTGTTTGATCATCTTTCTCTTTGTGCAGTGGCAATTTTTAGAAACCAAGCTGTCCAAAGCACACAAGCAAAAGGTATTGTAAAACTGAAATTTGACTTTTATGTTAATTTATATTTGTTTTGCTTGAGTTACAAAAATCATTAAATTCAATTCACAACATATTAGTTTTGGCTCTTTTTTTATTTATTTATTTTTTACTGTGCCTTCTAATAACTGTTTCTATGTCTGAATACATTAAAATGTGGAAAGCTAATATCTTTTTGCATAGTAAAAAGTAATTTTCTATTATTTTTCAGTTTGTTTTACTACTATTGTGCTGATGATAAACAGAAATTTAATGTTTCTTCTTTATTTCTTCACAGGATCACTGCAGTGCAGACGATGCAGCGTAATGAATGAGGTGGTCCTGCAAAAGTTGCACTTACTCCTCACCCAGCCAATGCACTCCAATTGTCTATTGCAAACTGAAGCACTGTAATCAGGTAAGGAACTATCCTCTTCCCTGTGTCTGTGCAGACTGTTTGTGCTCTTTCAGGACTGAATCATCTCTGAAGAAACTTTTATTAGAGACCATAGTCAAGCCTGGACAAAACAAGTCACATCAAAGTTAAATTGTGAGCTGTGCAGTTTCTCAGAGACTTGCAGTTATAAACAGTATTTTGCACATCTAAAAACACACATACAGAACAAAGAAATTGTGAAATGTCCTTTTAAAGACTGTAGCTTTCAGTCTAGTGTATACAGTACTTTTTGTGCACATAAGAGTAAGAAACCTCAGCTCTGTACTGTTGAAAATTTTCCCACAAACTTGTATCAAAGTTGTACTCCAGACACTTCATATTTTGAAAGCACATATTTTGAGACACATTCAGACCATCTGGACTTAACAACAGAGGGTTGCATAGACAGTCAAGACCTGCATGAGTTGCTTAAATACAATGTTGCATCTCTTTTACTGCGAATGCAAACAGTTTTGCATGTGTCTAAGACAACAACTCAGGAAATTGTAAATGAGCTTTGTAGGATTAGCTCAGTTGTTGATGAATGCACACCAAAACTAACTGAAAGTGTACTGATAAAGCACAGTTGTTCATTTAACACTGCGGTCACTGCTGTTGTCACAGAGATAATCAAAAAAGTTAACCCCCTAAGTTTCCTTTCAAAAGATGGACCTTTTGTTTCTGAATATAAAAGAAGAGCTTTTTATAAGAGTCACTTTAAAGTGATTGAGCCAGTTGAACATGTTTTAGGTGGATTATCCAGATGGACATGTGCTTATGTCCTAGTTTTGAAAGTTTTGACAGAGCTGTTAAATCATGATGATGTGTTATAAAAAGTCTTGGAGACAGAAGACAGGGAAACTGTTGGACACTATAGAACATACAGAGATGGTCTGTACTGCAAACAGAATATTTTGCTCTCGTCAAAAGATCTAAGCATTCCTTTAGGACTTTCAGATTTACCAATATGCTATAGATCATGTGTACAATCGGTCTATCTCGCATGTCTGTGTCATAGCAATGATGTGAAGAAATATGGCTACAAAGCCATTCTTGGACCACAACTGAAAGATCTTGAAGTACTTGAGGAGCAAGAATTGTATGTACAGAAACTGGGAAAAGCAGTTAGAGGTAAAGTGCTGTATGTTTAATAATTTCTGATAATCTGGGGGCTCATTCTCTCGCTGGATATCAAGAGAGCTTCAATGTTGACAAATTTTGCAGATTTTCTTTAGCCAGTCGGGAACATATTGACATTCATGAGGTGAAGGAAGGAGTGTTTCCACTACGGACAGTTGAAACTCACAAGAATGACCTTCTAGGATTAAACAGACAACAGTTAGATTCCCTAAATGGTGTAAAAAGAAACTGTTCTCAATAGATTTTCACATTTCCAAACAATCCAGGGCTTCCCTCCCGATGTCATGCATGATCTTCTTGAACTAATAGTGCCAAGAGAGTTAAGTCTGTGTATTAAGTCTCTGATATCCAAACGGAACTTCACATTAGATTATCTGAACTCCATCACTGAAGCCTTTCCTTTCAAGTTTACAGATAAAACCAACAGACCTCAGGAAATTCCGCAGTCATTTGAATTGAAATATTCTATTGGTGGGAATTGCCATGAGAACTGGACATTACTCAGACCCCATTTACACGACGCCGTTTCGATGCATTTCAGCCTTCCGTTTACAAGGTAGCGTTTCAGAAATGATCTGCGTTCACACGGTGTCATGGTCCCTCCACCCTCCGGTGTGTTTGTGTGTGTGTGTCTCTCTCTCTGTGTCTCTCTCTCTCTCGTCACCCTCGTCATCTGCGTCACCTGGGAGTAAGCAGACACAGCTGTTCAGGCTCATCTAGTCTCCTATTTAAGTTGGCCGGTGACAGTTAGTCTTCGCTGGATCATTGCCCTTAACAGTTTCCAGCAAAACAAGTCGAGACATTCCAGACAAGACAAAACAGATGTGAGCTCTGGAGTCGTGGACCATCACAGGAGAGGGTCAGGGTGGAGTGAGAGTGAATCCCCGAACAAGAAAGGACAACATACCTATTATTTCCCCCCTATCATTTGCACCTTGTAAATAAACACTATCAAACTCTAACCTGGAATTTCTGCCTGCCTGAGTCCTTTTAGCCCCAGCCATGACACACGGTGACACATGAAACGATGAAAACGATGTAATTCCCATGCCAGGCCACAAGTTGGCATTGGTTTTCCCTTTGCAAAGCTGGTTTACACAAGACACGCATGCATGGAGGGACACTGTAGGAGGCGCAGCAAATTGTTCATTATTTTCAAAACGGCCAATGTGAGACGTTTTGTGTGGACTGACGATGAGGTTCGAACGCTGCTGCACACAACACTGAATTACAAAACAGTAAAAACACAAGAGAAGCACAAGAAGCACTCATGAATCCCCGAGTACTGTTCATCAATTTGTGCATGTGCAGACAACTGTGGCCGTCTCAACCATAGTGCGCATGTGCGAGTCACCCCATTTCAAATCACCCCGGTTTCAAGCGTTTACACGACAACACAAGTTGGTGCGTTTCCAAAACACATCGTTTTCACTCCATTGTCATAAATGGAAGGGAAAAAAGCATCAAAACGACGCCGTTTTCATTTTAAAACGGTGTCGTGTAAACGGGGCCTGAGACTTCTACCATTGATGATTGGTCATGTTATACCAGAAAATGACAAGATGTGGCAAATTCTATTAGATTTGAAAGAAATTGTTGAAATTCTGGCTAGTGGACATTTTTCAGAACAGACATTGTCATACCTTTAATGTAAAATATCTGATCACAGGTACCTATTAAAAGAAGTGTTTCCTGATTTCCACCTCCTGCCCAAGCATCACTTTCTGGAACATTATCCAGAACTCATCAGAAAATTTGGACCTCTGATTGATTTTTGGACTATCAGGTTTGAAGCAAAGGATAACTTTTTTTAAGAGGGTGGTGCGTGATTCTCACAATTTCAAAAACATCTTGCTCACACTGGCAACAAACCATCAGCTTTCTTTAGCTTATAATCTAGACTTGCCAAGTCTTTTCAGAACTGATGTGGAATTTAGACACATTGCAGTTGTTTCACCTGATACACTAGAGCAGTCTCTGAAGAAGGCTGTAGAGCAAAAATATGGAAACATACCTCTTATATCTCTTGCAACCCATGTATTCCTCTTTGGCAGAGGGTATTCAGAGGGTATGTTTCTGTCTGTGAGGAACACCAGCGGCCTGCCTGACTTTGGGAAAGTTTAGCTGTAACTAGTAAAGTGTCTTTCATTACTGAACCGTACCAATCATGATACATAGAGCTCCTAAAGAGTTATGAACTGATATGAAAAAAAAAATCCCCAAATTGCCCAGCCCTATTGCATAGGTGTATTTGGTGAAATTGTGTTCATTTCAATATTTCAATTTCAATATTGTTGTACTGATGTTTTGCTGTTTCCATGGCTTGCTGTTAGATCCCACAGGTAAAATCTGTGACAGCTTCTCCGTTTCAATAGGGTCCTGGCCACACGCGTCAGCGGAATATTACCCCAACTGATACTCTGTGGCACTACTTAAAGCTATAACGGGGTGACTCGCCTGGCTTCTTACCACTGATAATCCTAACGTCTGCCCCGCTTCCTCTGCACTCCGATGCTGCCAGGCAGGAACGCTTACACAGCTGACCCCGAAGTACAGTCCCGTTAGCTGTAGTGGCTAACCCCTTATCGAACCGTGCGCTTGGTACTTGCCAGGGATTATATAAGGGCTAGGCAGAAAGCCCTAGGGACATAAGTAAATTTTAAGTGGATTCAAGACTGGGGGGAAATAACTGTCAAAAGGACTACTTCTGACTGTTAAAAGTCAAATTTTATTATGCAGGTTTCAGCTTGAGCAGTTTGCAGTTAGCTCAAAATCAATTCTTAATCAATCTTTAAAATTCAGTAACCAACTTATAAATCAGATCTCAAAATCAATATATATCAATCACAGAATATAATCTTCAGAATTACTAGATCTAAATCATAATGGAATACTTATGAGCTGAGTTGAAGGACAAGGGGGGAAATGGAAATGTCCAATTGTCCATTAATCCTTTTTTGGAAGAAAAGACTTCGAGCGGGTGCCTGGTAGGGTTTAATCCCGGGAGCCGGGATTCCCGGGAAATGCGATCAAAACCATTGCCCGTTTCCCGGGAAACGTTAAGACGGGAAATCGGGAAAAAAGTCGCGTGAAAGAATAGAAAGAATAGAAAAGAAAAGAAAGCTTCAGAATGTTAAATTTAAGGAAATATTGAGAGAAGTGTTCATTTAATGCAAAAAGCATTACTCTTCATTTCAGGCACGTTCAGCCTCCGTTTAAGGCTGCTTCAGCCTTCATCTCAAGCGTTTTCATAGAGGTATTACACAGTTGTACTTTTTTCCTCTTTAATTTGTTGAAATCGTAGGCAATGTGTTTAGCCTAAGGTATTTTGTATTATGTAATTTTATATTATTATATATTGTTATATTGCATTATATAGCCTATAAAATATGCCTGCCCTGAACAATAAAGAAATATCTGTTTAACTTCGAGTGTTTCTTTTCCTCGTTTGCAGCCGCTTACTAACAATCATGAATTAGGATGTGGGCCTAATGTGTGAAGAAAGTATCATGAAATAGATTACTTTAACATATTTCGCTTTTAAAATGGAGTTGAGTAAAATGTATATTTTTTAGGCTATAAGGCCAGTTTTTCAAAAGATGATTCACAACGAACCTACTTTAACCCTCAGACACGGCGTTATAAATTTGCTGTTGCCAGAATGGCAATGACCAAGTCGTAGTGCATTACTCAAGGCCCTGTGTTATGCCATATTATAGTGTAGTACGGTAGTTAACTTTTCAATTACTATTACGGCGTTCCACTGGTGGAACGGTGTGTGTTGTGGACAGCACCAGTGGCTGAGCCTTTATCAATGCTGTGTGGAGATGAACCGTATTGTTTTGCACCAGCATATAGCTTGGTATAATTCCATGTACAATGCAGGAATATTCTAATTATATTTGTTAAGGGAGTGTTGAGGAACGATACAACACCGCATAGCTCGAGCACTCAAATGCCGAGATGTAGGTTTTATTACATAAATCAAGCCAACGTTGCCCCCTACTGGGCATAACAGGACATAGCTGGAAAGCTATGTCCCAACACAGTTAAGCCCGACACAGGTTACAGAAGGCCTAATTTAAAAAAAAAAAAAAAAACTTTTTCCCGGGATTCCCGGGAAATGGCTCGTCTTTTCCCGGGATTTGATTCATGTTATTTTCGGGAAAAATATTAAACCCTAGTGCCTGGCCAGAAGCGACCACACCCAAGGTCTAGTCCGTTACTGCTTCGGTGAAGCGGGGAAAGAAGGGGAAGTCCAAAAGAAATAGGTTTTCTGTTCTTCTGTAACTTGTCCCTTTTACAATCTCTGCCGCTCCTCAGAAATCCACTGCGACTCGATACATAGTCCCTAAGATGGAAATCTGCGGCAAAAGCACCTCCAATCTTCACCCGAATTGGCAGGGAGAAAGCACTCAGAACCGTTCAAAGTCAAATTAGTATTCTGCAGAAGAGTTGGGCTCGTTCTCTCTGCAGGGTAGTTCTGGCGCGGGGAAGAAGCTCCTGAAATTCTCGTCCGATGCTTCGGTGCACCATCCTTTAAGTCCAGGGCACATCCTAGATTTCATACATCATCATTACAAATTATCACCCCACCGTCCATACCCATTTATGGGACTGTTGGACTTAATCATTACTTCATTGGGCCTCTTAGGTACTTTTCCATTCTAGACATGTCTGGACATGTTTTCAACTTTGCTCCTACTGGTCTCTAAGCAACAGTTTTGGGTTCCTCATTTCACCCTCAGCTCAGTGATTTCACAATTTCTTTTAATACAATGCATGCAGATCATCTCTGCTTTACACACACTCTTATCATTTGATTCTACATCATGTAAATCATCCTTTAACTATTCTATAACTCTGAATTACGATTGTCCACACAGTGCAGGGCATAGGCTATCATGTAACCAAGATCTCAACTCACTTGACATTGTGTTCTCTCTTGAGAACTGTCATTTTGTTGCTGTTTTCTAAATTTTAACTTTTTGCATTTCTAAGATATTTTAAGTTTCAAAATATCTTAAAGGTAGCAGATGAAATTTTGTCAGCTGATATCACTGAAAAAATGCTGATTAATGTAAACAGCTGCATTTCAAGTTCTTTAATGCAAAAACTATTGAATGGATGTTTGTTGGCTTATTGCTCATTTTGTATTTACTCTTCTTCTTTTTTTTTTTTTTTTTTTTAGCCATTGTCAGATAGTCTGAGAATTTCCCAATCAAGCAAAGATGCTGCTGCAAGTGATAATTTCACCACAGGATATTAGGAAGGTTCACTTGGACTGTGTTCCAGATTCAATTGCTGCTCTGAACCTGGAGCTGAAAAACAGATTGCAGTTACACCAGTCATTTGACCTTCAGTATGAAGATGAGGACTTTCTTCTTCTCACTTCTGTAATCTCACACACATTGATGATCTGCCAAAGGAGAAGGTTACACTGAGAGTCATTTTCTGCTCTGCTGTGTCCTCAGACTCTAGTGTGGACACCTCAGGTTTAACGTCATCTCCATCAGCATCTTCACTGAGCAGACATTCAGAGTCCTTTGCAGGTCGTTTACAGCCATGGCCAATTCAATTTTCCATTCCCACCTTTGCATTTGATGTTGAACTGAGGCTCAGGCAAGTAAATGAAGGTTTTAGAAAAAAATGGGACACTTTTAGCCATTTCAAGGGACATGAAGTCTGAAATTCTGGAGAAAACTACTGAAACCCTATATTCCTTCCTATCCTGGGAATGATGATTTTGAGAGTGTAGCCATTGCTCTGATTACATTTATTTTATGTAAAAATACATTTTTTTTATTGTGTGTAAGGGGGGGGGGGGCGACAGGAGGAGGGGAGGTGAAGGAGCACAGGGGTGCCTAATCAGCGCCCGGTCAACATGGGCGGGAACGATAAACAGGAAACGGGGGCTTGGAAGGGACAAACTACCTACCACTCGTCTTTTGCTTTATTATAGGGCGCCGAGAGATAATCAAGGAGTTTCACTCGGAAAGAAAGTCAAGCCCAAATAAGCAACTTGACGTTCAAAAACAAGCCCAAAAAACCGCAACCCGCGACTTACGAGATTTGCAAGCGACTTTAGAAGAAAACAAGCCCGGAGTCACTTATAATGAGCGGACTTGGCAACACTGCTTTTAACTGGCCATGTCCTGACCGGTATGTAGTGCACTTTATGTGGAAGGGTAGACCCTCCCATTTTGATTGACACCTCGTTCGGCCAATCATATTAAGAAATGGGTTTTCCAGAGCCAATAATAACCAGGGGACGTCACGTAACATTTCGGCTGATTTTGGTGCAGCCAGTTACATGATTGGCCGAAGGAGGTGTCAATCAAAATAGGAGGGTCTAGCCTGCCATATATAATGCACTACATCCGTCCCGCTTACAGGGTGGCTGTCAGCTGGCGAAATCCTCGATCTCTGAGGGGAGAGAAGCTAGAGAACTGAGGCTCCAGCATAGCACGAACAGTTAAGAATCAATTTGAAATAATAAAACACGCTATTTATTAACTGATTAAGTCGTGTTTTAGACAGCTTATTGCTAACGGATCTATTCTGACCCAAAGTTCACCCGTGACCGGTCCTGAATGACAGTCTCTCCAACTCTTGCCGGTACTGCGGATTGGCGCAGAATCCTTTAGTGGTACATAGTACCGGACCATACTGGCTTACTTTCAGTATGGTCTAAATTTAAAAAATGGTGAGTTTTCACCAGAGGGCGTGGCCGTGACACCACAGTGAATTTCAGTCATTCGCCAGGAAATTTTGATTGCCTCTCATTCAAACCTGCATTATCCAATCTGGATCAAACTTCCACAGTAGGATGACGGTCCGCCCCTGAACCCATGCATATGATAATATGTGCTGACAGTGGCAGCGCCACCTAGTGGGTACAGGAAATGTCATGTTTTACACTTTGAGGTACAGCTCCAAGGCGGTTGAGCAGAACCATCTCAAATTTCCCCTTGAAAGCCTTAACCTCTTTGAACTGGCGGGCCCGCTCATTTGCATGTACATTTTGTAATGCCGCTAGAACTGCAACCAGATAAGAGAGAGCAATGATTCTTTTTGCATATAAATCCAGAGGAATTACACTTACATATCGTGCATTCAATGTGTCCCAGAGCGCTGTATCCTTCCTCCAACAGCTTTGTGTAAAAAGCGCAAAAAACAAAAACATTACAGTCACGGCGCCAGATGAAGATGGCGTTTCGGTCCACTCGTCTGGTCCAGATTCGGCCGACAGTGGAGAAGAAGCCGACTTCGTTGAAGGCATAGACCCGTTCCATGACATGTATGTATATTTTCATGAAATATTTCTTTTAGAGTAAGTAAGGAAAATATACAACTCTAATAATTTAGTGCCAAATACACATTATTATTATATTACTCTCATTCTAAACATGCGTAACAAACCATATAACCTCTTCTGTGTACAGTGTTGCTGATGTTGAGGAGGAGATAATTGAGGGGTCCTCCTCCACTGAGGAACCCTCCACTCTGGAGGGAGGCAGAGGGAGAGGAAAGAGGAGGAGGAGGAGTCAGCCTCCGGCAAAACCAGGCAAGCGCTCCAGGTCAGAGACACTCTCTAGTGATGAACCTGCCTGGAAGAGTGAAACAGAGCCTGACAGCTTGCCACACCCCCCACCACATTTCCTGCCTGAAAGAAGGCCAGGTGTGCAGCCACCTCTGCCAGAATATGTGTACGGTCCATCTCCATCTGAACTGTTCAAAATGTTTTTTGACTGAGCAGCCATCAAAACACTGTGTGCAAACACAAATAAAAATGCAGCAAAGAATATTGCTGCAGGGAAAAAATTCAAATGGACTGACATCACAGAGGCTGAGATGTACCAGTACATTGGGCTGACGCTTTACATGGGGCTTCTGAAGCGGCCAAAGATGAGAGATTTTTGGTGTAGCGGTTCCATCTTCCGTGTGCCGTATCCTTCTCAGGTCATGTCCAGAGACCGGTTCCTCACCATCACTTGGAACATGCATATGAGTGACCCTGCAGAAGATGCTGTCAGCGACAGCAAAAAAGGCACAGATGATTATGACTGCCTGCACAGAATACGCCCCCTGTACGACAGCTTACGTGTGGCCTGCAAAGCTGTTTACCACCCCCAGCAACAGCTTTCAGTGGATGAACGCATGGTAGCCACCAAAGCCTGAATTGCTCTAAAGCAGTATATAAAAAACAAACCCACAAAGTGGGGAATCAAACTTTTTGTGCTCTCAGACAACACAGGCTACACTGTGGACTTCAACATTTACACAGGCAAGTCCGCTCTGGCAACTGGGAAGGGGCTGTCATTTGATGCTGTGATGTCACTCATCAACAAAGGCTACCTGGGATCTGGTTATCATATTTATTGTGATAACTTTTACACCAGCCCAGCACTTTTCATGCACCTGTATGACCTGGGGTTTGGAGCTTGTGGCACATTTCGAGACACAAGAATTGGCGTGCCAAAAACCAGAGTCAATGCCTTCACAAAAAAGTCTCCAAGAGGGACCATCAGGTGGATCAGAGAGGGACCTCTGATATTCATCAAATGGATGGACACGAGGGAGGTGAGTGTGTGCTCCACCCTGCACACCGCCTTCTCAGGGGACACTGTGAAGAGAGCATGCAGGGTTGGTGGAAAACACAGAGCAGTTGAGGTGCCAGTGCCGACTGCTGTGAAGGACTACAACCGCTTCATGGGTGGAGTTGAACTCTCAGACCAGCTGATCGGCTCCTATTCATCATGGAGAAAAAGCAGGAAATGGTACATTACAGTGCTACATCATTTCATTGACATTGCTGTAACAAACAGTTATTTGCTCTGCAAGGAGCTGTGTGGCAGACTGGAGCAGCAGCCGATGACACACCAGGCAATCCAGGAACAGTTGACAGCTGAGTTCTGTGGGGTCCCCTCACAACCGGTCCCGGAGAGTTATCAGCACCTTGCTGTTACCATTGCTCAAGGGGCATCTGGCCCAAAAAAGGCCACAGAGGGGCGCAGGAAGTGCAAGCTGTGTGGGAAGAAAACTGCCTTCATGTGTGAGGCATGCAAAGTACCTCTTTGTGTGATTGTGGACAGGAACTGTCACAAGGCCGATCACAGCCCCACAGATGGTATTGAGAAGTGACATTTTACTCTGCCTTCCTGTACATTAGTTCCTGGGCCACTTAGAACTTGATTGCACTATTGTAAATAGTTTATTTTGGTGTAAATGCTGTATCTTTTCCAAGTTGTATAAATTTAATTTTTATATGAATTCTGGCTATGCTTTGTTAACAGCATTTCTCAAAAATCTCATTGTGGGCAGGAACTGTCAAATGGCCTATCACAGCTCACATGGGGCTGTGATAGGCCATTTGACATAGGCATAAAGTTTTAGCAATGCCTTTCTATATATCAGTTCCTAGGACAGTTAAAAATTTGATTGCACTTTGTAAATAGTTTATTTTGATGGACATGCTGTCTTTTTACATATTGTGCATAATATTCAATTTTTCGTTTTTGCAACAATTTATAAAAATGAGTGTATCTCCAAAATGAAGTTATGAATGCACTCAAAAAAATTTTTTTATGTGGTTTGAAAGGCTTTTGTGCAACTTTTTTTTCATTTATTGTTTTGAGGGATATAGCTTTGATATATCTGTATCTAGAAAAATATGTTTAAAAAAAAAAAAAAAAGATTTTCAATTTCTTGTGGTTTACTGCACTTTTTAGTGATTTATTTAGTTGCTATGGTGTTATGATATACATATTATTAAAAGTTGGGCTATAGAGATTATATTGATGTATAGCAAGTAGAATTGCTCTAAAAATTGGCACTGCAGCATGTAAAAATGTAAAGATAAGGTCAGGTGGATTTGTTCTATGGTAGGTAATAAGGATTTAAGGAGTTGGCCTTACATTGTTTTCCAAACTGTGAGTTTTCACCAAAGGGCGTGACCCTGGCAGGATGGCAAAGTTCAGTGTTTCGCCATGAAGACAAAAATAGCTATAACTCAAAGCCATTTGCGCAATCTGCATCAAACTTTAGTGGTTTGATAAGCCTCCCGCCCTGAACACAATGATATGCATAAAGTCCCTAAATGTTAGAGCGCCTCCTAGTGGGACCTGGAAATATCATGAAATACCATGTTTTTTTGCGTAGCCCCGGAGCTACATTTTTATCTACATATCTGAAATTGTGCATGCTCATGTGACATCCTAAGACATACACAAAAGTCTCTTGGACCCATACCCGAAACCCTACAAGAAGTCAGCCATTTTCAACTGAAGGTGTCAATTTTTGCCATTTTCAGGCCTGCTATTTAAATCATCCCCTCCCTGGGGCATTTCACCCAGTGAGACCAAAATAGCTCCAGATCATCCACACAAGTAGCCCATCAAAAATAATTCATGGTTTTGTAGAATATTCAACGGCCTTGTCACAACAGGCCGTTGAATTTGGCCTTCATTTTTCTCCCTTGCCACAAAATTTTTTGTGCACTCGTTCGCACATGCTTTGCCCAATCAGCCTAAAAATGTAATCACTCATGTACAAACTCAGGTTGAACCCATAACTATGGATTCAAGGCTTCAATATTCAATAGCGCCCCTACAGAAGCAAATGGAAATTTGTATGACAGTCCACAGAATTAGTTTCTCTGAATTTAGTTTCTCTGAAATGCATGAAAATTTGTTTCAACATTCCTGACATCATCCTGATCAAAAAAAGTCAATGAGACCCATGCTCCATTTTGCACACTGGAGCTGTGACCACTCTCCAAATATTGCATTGGGTATATATGGAGAGCAAAGGAGAGAGTTTCCTGTAAATGAATGAAATTGGTTACAGACATTCTGTACACCATCATGATCAAAAAACCTCAGAGGGTGGCATGGCTCGAACGCGCCACGGGTTGATGCGTGCCAGTTGCGAGGGCCCGATCATCGCCACTTGCGGCTTTAATTATAATTTATTTCTGTTTGGAGCCTCTGTGTTATAGTGGACACACTAACCCACTATCTCTCGCTCATGGTAAAAATGCGGTCCCACTGTAATATAGTCCGGTCAGAGACATGACGATGTCACATCAGGTGAGAACTTTATTTTCCATTGCCACACAATATGCACATACTCAGGCTGACCAGTAGAAATGTGGTTTCTGAAATATGTATAAAATGGTAACATTAAAATATCGCTTTAACTAATAAATATCTATTTAGAATGCATCACAGTCATTTGCAAACAAATTATCCTATAAACAGTAAGGACAAGTAAGGTGAAACAGCACAGAAGCATCGACTGGAGAAAATCTCTCATTTTAGGGCCAACACTACCCTCTACTGGACAGAATAATTCACTCCAGTGCCGCGCTGACATACGGTTTAACACAAGCTGCTTTTCCACCAACGGGGTTCCGGTGCCGGTGCCAGTATTTGAACCGTTCAGCAGTTTTTCCACCACAAACGCACTCGGTGCTCGGCTGAAAAACGGGTTCAACTCTAGCCCCGCAAGCTAGCTGGTCTGGAACCAAGGACGTGACAAAAGCGGCAGAAGGGCGTGACTCTGCCGTCTCAGCATAAACTTTTCTACCATATTACATGTGTATTACATGAGAAAAGTGAAACGATTTTCATGGCTGTGAATTAGGTTGGGCTCTAAGGCTGAACTTGCTGCTTTGTATCAGTTCATATCACAGATAAAAGGACACAAAGTGCGTACTTGTCGTCTTGCTCTAATCGCTGTCTGTGTTTCCCTCTGTGCTGCACACAGATGCTGCAGTAGTTTGGTTTGGACCCTAAAACGTATTTGCAGCACAACAAAGGGGAGCGTGTTCTCCCACGCTTGTGCGCTTCGGCTTCCGTGTCCAGACGAGGACCCGCCCACACTCATACGTAAAGGAGCGGCTCGCAAACGCAGGTGGAAACGCGGGCCCGTTCCTAACCTTTTTCGCTGGTTCTTTTGGGAACAGCACGGGCACCAGAACCCCGGCAGTGGAAAAGGGGTAACAGAGGGGCTGTCGACAGCAACCAGTATAAACATTACACGCTAACTTTGTTCGACACACATTAGCTCATCACAACTACAACATAACTTGTGAAGCAAGGCTAGCACACTCGCTTATATAAAAACAACAGAGCCGCTTATACACTAACAGTAATAGCTATTATCAAATATGGCTAAAACTATGTGGAACAAAAACAACAAGCACGATGCTCACAAGGTGAACTTACTAGTCCCATGAATGCACACAGGCCAACTTTAGTCCCATTTTGTCCAAAGGTCCGATAACTTGTGTGCAGCTGCTCCATCCATCTGACTACGCTCTCCGCTGCTACAGCAGGGGGAGAGCAGCTGTGAGCTATTAACTGATAGCTGTGCCTATTGGTCACTGGGTGAATCATGCTCCCTCCATGCTGTTAATGCATGGTCTGCAGGATGGGCTTTTTAACACTGTGTCTTTGGGACACTTGATTTTATGAACTCTGAACAAGTCACTTACACAACATTGATACAATAAAATGCTTTCTTGAAATACATCTTCAAGCATTTTTTGTGTCTTGCGTTTAAGTTTAAAATGGACTTGGTCATTGTCATGGTATAGTAGCTTTGTGGGTATTTTCTTGTCAGTAAGTTTTGGAGGGTATGAACTAAGCTACTGCTTTGTAATATAAGCTTAAAAAATTTAATGTTTTATTTGGAGCCATTTGGTCAAACTTGATAAACAGTTCAAATTACATGTGTTCAGTTCTTCTAACTAATCCTTTTAAATCCAATTCATGCAAAAAGTTAAGTCAACAAACTGCGTGTTAGATCAACGAATTTATTTAAGTGGAGTTAACTTGGAAATTTAAATATTCAAAACTTAACTCAGTCAAAACAACAAGTTTATGTGACAAAGTCGAGTTGAGTCAACAAATTCTTTTTTACTTTGTAGGAACTGCCATAATTATTATCCCAGTAAGGTAATTTATTTGTGGTGCCACAACCATTTTTATTGTGTTTACTTGACCCCATAAATGTCATGTAGTTTACTCCAATTATCCAAGTTAACTTGGATTATCTAATATTTTCATAGTTTCTCTTACATCTGGGCCCAACTCTATCCCTAAGTATTTCATTCCTTTTTGCAGCCATTTAAAATTGAATGCAGCCAGTTGGATGTGTGTACAGTTTTGTGATACTGACATGGCTTTGGGCCAGTTAATACAATAATCAGGAATTTTAGAATATTCTTTGATGCTTTGTAATAAAGCTGGCACTGAACTAGCAGGTCCTGACAAAGTACCAAAATACCATCTGCATAGAGAACAGTCTTTATATTTTTAAGATTAGGCTTCAAACCTTCCTTTTCCTCAAACCTAGGGCTGCATCAGCTGACCTTGATCCTTCCTTTAATTATTCTGCACTGTGATCAGGCTGCTACGGGATTTCCCTTGATGCAGTGACTGTTTCTTCTCTGCTCCCATCTTTTCTCTCTCCATGTGTTTATTCACTGTTTAATGACATTAAGTTCTCTCTTCCATAGTCTGTGTTTGGTCATGCTTTCCTTTTCTCTTCTCTTTTCTGCTGTCTTTGCCTGTGTTTTAAATGTGAATTTGTGTCTTTAACCTGTAAATATGAGAGTTCCTCCATCAGCTCTGTTTTGATGGAGGTCTCTTCCTGTTAAAAGGGAGCTTTTACTTCCCACTGTTGCCAAGTGCTGCTCAGTGTCTTAATTTTGGGGATTGTAGGGTGTTTGCCTTACAGTACAGTACCTTCATTCTGAACTGTAGTTGAGCTTGACTTGTGTCTACCTGAATAAACAGTGTGTTAAAATTCTTTATTTACAGAGAGAAAAGGACCAGAGCTTCGTTTCTTACCTTTGGGTTAGTTTGGTGAGTTTCCTCTTGTATGCACATAATTTTTTAACTGTATTGTTAAAATTCAAACTAATCATGATTACATTGTTTCATCCTTTCTCTCTGTATTTGTCTCTGCTTCTATCCCTTCCTTCCTTTTTCCATCCCTCTGTGCAGGGTTGGAAAAATGACTTCATTTACTGGGATCCAGATGAATTCTGTGGAATTAAATATATAACAATTCCTACTCAATATATGTGGATGCCAGATATAGTTATTGAAGAGATGTAAGTAACATATATGCACATACAGTACATTCAAAAATCACATATCTTCACTTTCTGTGTGTGTGTGTGTGTGTGTGTGTGTGTGTGTGTGTGTGTGTGTGTGTGTGTGTGTGTGTGTGTGTGTGTGGACAGTACCATATAGGGAATTGCACCCTGAGAAATATTACTCTAATGAACCTTAATTATATTATCCATTGATCCCAAAAGCACACAGACTCATTACTGACAAGAAAGCAGCAAAATTGATTTGAACATTTTAATAAACCAGAAAATCAAAAATGAGACTACAGCAGAAACAAAAAAAGTTAATAGAAACAGAAACAGCATTTACATAAAATATTACTGTATTATACAAAATATTTCTAGAAGAAGAGATCTCCAATCAGTGATAAAACAGCAAGCCCAAAGTGACAATTCAGCTCACAGTGGGATATTTGGTGAGGCTGGGTGGACAGCAGATGGTCCAACTTATTCAGACATTTCATCTGTGGGTGGTACACACTCCTCCAAAAAGACAATACCTAGTAATTCCCGAGCTTCTTACCTTTCCTGATATGAAGAATGTGCCCTGGTCTTTCAGGTTCTCTTTTGGTATTGATGACCTGAACATCCACAAGCAGTAAATGGCAGAAAAGGTCCTTTGGTATGAGTGCTGGATTAATCAGCTGGCATTCAGCACAGGACAGGATGTGTACCAGCAGCTTTTGACATTAAGGGAGAACTAAACTAGAGCAAAGGGAGAGGGAAACTAAACAGAGAAGGGCAGAGAGAGAGGAACCAAACAGACACAGGAACATGAACAAAGGGAAACCTGAATAACATACAAATAACTAAATAAACAGAACATCCAAACAACAACCTGAGAAACTAAACCATAAGATGAACTAAGAAACACAACTTGAAAAGTAAAACAAAACTACACAAAAGTGTAGTAAACACACAGAACCATGACACCTGGAGTGTTTAAAAGTAGAATGGGAGGCAGAACCTTCGGCTTTCAGGCCCCTCTGCTGTGGAACCAGCTCCCAGTCTGGGTTCCTTTGGGTTCTCCCCTTCAAACTGTCAGAAGTCATTTGATACAAGTGAGCAGAATTGAGCTTCGAGCTTCATTAGACACGAGTGAATCTGCTGCACCGCTCATAAAAAAGACATGTTTATGTGCATGATAGCTTCTCTGTAAGTGTGACCTGTGTATGATGTCTTCTCAGCTCTTTAAATAATTGATCGGCATTGCATCAAAGCTAGCTAGCTACACTTTCAGGCTCGTTACAGGCATTTCTTACCTTTAAATCTAACCTCTCTTCTTCCTCTCGTCCTTTTTCTTACATCTTTCTCCTCTGAGTGATCTTCTCTCTTTCTTTGCTCTCCCTGTGAATACAGCAGCTCTTCTTTTAGCTAGCAGACACTGTGTGACAAACTGCACACACTTTTTGTGTTTGCTGATATTTTTTGAGCATTTAGAAACGTCGCCTTTAAAATTACCTGCCACATGTTCCTCCCTTTATGTTTGCTCCTCTTCAGCAGTGCTAGCTAAGCTGTTTATGTCCCACGAACACAGCTTATGGATTTGGTTCAGCCCTCATTGTAGTCCTGATTATAGCGCTATAAATGATACATAAATTATATGGATTTACCTCTTTACCCTGTTTGTATGCAGTAAGCCCCGGTGATGGAGGACACTCCAGTATGATTGTCTCTTATGTGTTATTGTTCTGCTTTTTAAGCTCAGACCATTTGATTGACAGTGCAGCGACTGGAAATAAAGACTTCTCTCAGATGTGTTGAACCTAAAGTAACGAGTCTGTTTGAAAATGTAAAAAGTAGAAAGTACAGATACTTGTGTAAAAATGTAGGGAGTAAAAGTAAAAAAGTCATCAGAAAATTAAATATCCAAGGAAAGTACAGATACCTGAAAAATATTCTTAAGTACAGTAACAAAATATTTGTACTTCGTTACTTCCCACTTCTGGTTACAGTTCAGTAACATAAGTTTTCCCCACAACATTCACAGATGTGTTACCTCCATGTGAATCCTTCATTACTCTGAGAACTCTGACCCATAATCCTTTGCCATTATTAGTCAGTGCAGTGAAATTGTTACTATAACTGATTCTAAAGTATAGTTTCACTAACTCATAATACAAGACACTCTGGAGTATATATCAGATGTGGTGTGGCAGTTGTTTTTCATGAAACTTAAATCTTCACATTTTGACTTTTTTCTCAAAATTTTGACTTTATTCTCAGAATGCATAATTTATTTTTTTTCTCAATATGGCCCTAATACTCCTTCATAAATACCTTTGCCTGCAAAATGAAAGTATATGCTCATGATGATGTTTTTTTTTTCTTGTGTGATTAAAATCTAATTCTATAATTCTATACATATCCCTCAAAATCCAGCAAACAAAATCATGCTATTATTTTAAGAGTTTTGTTATATTCCATATGGTTAGTCATGGGGTTGTAATGAGCCACCTAGGAAATAATTTCCTGGCAGTCAGGAAACCATAACCCACTGCCATATAGATTAAAAACAATCCAAATGTTTTCAGGCTTCAGAAAATCTATGCAGAGCAGTTATCACAGTGACCAAATTTACTGTAAAATAAAGGTCATCATAGCTGCAACAGGATATTTGTCTTGATGTGCACTAAAAAAATGAAATGACCAAAAAATTATTTCATACTTATTTTTAAAGAAATTCAGGTCAAGAATCTTTTAAAAAATATGGAGATAATTCAACAAAGTTCAGTATGATTCAGTGCACCACAGCAATAATAAAATAACACAATACAGTCAAAAACTGTTTGCTCTGTCTACTGCAACACATGCCACATGAACACACTAAATACACTAGCGTTATCTGTGGTATTGCTGCACCCATAGAAGTAAAGGATAAAACATGACTGCAGAAATAGTAAATAGTAAGTTATGCCATAATGTAAATTATTTGCCATAGTTTGATAATCAGTTTTCATTTGCTCTCATACAGGACAGAGAAAGACAAAGCTGCAGCAAGTCCTTACCTCTTCATTCATTCATACGGCGGGGTTTATTATAAGAATGAGCAGGTGGTGGTAAGCACCTGCAGGATGCAAGTTTACAAATTCCCTTTCGACACCCAGAGATGCAACCTGTCCTTCAAGTCTGTCCTACATGATGGTAAGCTCATAACAGGTTCAGTTTACATGTGCTTGTTATGCTCTCAAAAGCAGACACCTCAATATTAGATACCTCAGTATATGCTGCCTGTGTCATGGTCCTGGGTTTGACCCAGTGTTTTATGTTTTTCGACTTTTTGAGTTTTGGTGTTTAAGGATTTTCATGAAGCGTTTTTCCTGCTTTTCTAATTAAGTTAGTATCTGTCTCTCTATTCTGTATAGATGTCTTTGTATTGGTGTCTCTGTGTGCCACTTCCTGTTTTATTTTGATAGCGTCTTTGCTTCTAGTGCTTTGGCTTTAGTTTTGCCTCCTACGTGTTCTGCCCAGCTGTTCCCCATTATTTCATACCTGTGTGTGTGTGTGTGTGTGTGTGTGTGTGTGTGTGTGTGTGTGTGTGTGTGTGTGTGTGTGTGTGTGTGTGTGTGTGTTCGTGTTCCTTTTGTCCCCATCACGTCGTCTATGCCTCCCTGTTCGCAGCCTTCCCAAAAGGGAAAGGAAATAAAAAGTAACATACAAATTTTCTTTTTGACCACCTTTAGCTTTGACAGCATGCATTTGTTCTGGCATCATTTCAGTGAACTTATGTAAGACCACAAACTTTATTTCAATCCAAATTTGAATTCATTTACACCAAGATCTTATTGGAATGATGCCAGAGTCAGACTACTGTGTAAACAAAGCAGCGTGCCTTGTGGCTTGTTGTGGTTTGGCACTATATAAATAAAATTGATATCAAGTCTGTTTTGGGTTTGAACCCATAAATTCAGATTCAAGATCTGAGGTGGAAATGCAAAGAACAGCGGACAGGTAATCATCACTGAGAGGATCAGTATCTGGATTTGTTATATAGATCCAAAGAGAACCAAGATCTTCACTGCTGGCAAGAAAGTTGCTCTTCAGTTGGCTTAAAAGAAACTGCAACTTTCTTATGAAAGTCTTCACCAGGCAGTGCATTTCCTCTGTAAATAACATGGTTAATTTTTATCACTGTTACCTGGTGTATAATACAATGCAAAAATAGCCATTTCAGAGAGAATGGCAACAGTAAGCCATCCTCTGTTTCTAAGTTCAATAACGGCTGTTTTCCTGGCTGAAATGGGTCAAACAGCATGATATTTACATATTTACTTATTTACTAATTTTCCATTGAGATGATATGGGCCTGTCAAGGACAACCAAAGGGCCGGATGTGGCCTGCTGGCCTTACAGTGCCCAGATCTAGAGTAAAGTCTTTTCCAGCACATTCCAAAGATCTCATGCTCCCTGAACCATTCCTTCTATTCAATTTTATTTATATAGTGCCAAATCACAACAAACAGTTGCCTCAAGGTGCTTTGTATTGTATGGTAAAGACTCTACAATAATTATAGAGAATTCTTTTTCACAATTTGAGCCCAATTAATCTTGGCATTATCATTTTGGAACATGTCTGTATCATGAGGGAAGAAAAATTATTCCTGTGCCCAAGAAAGCCCCCATAAGCAGCCTCAATGACTACAGACCGGTGGCACTGACCTCTGTGGTCATGAAATGCTTTGAGAGGCTTATCCTTCACCACCTCAAATCCTGCCTCCCCCAGAGCTTTGACCAGTATCAGTTTGCTTATAGGGCAAACAGGTCAACAGCTGATGCCATCACCACTGTCATACATGCTGCTGCCAGTCACACAGAGAAAAATGGGAATTACATCAGGATGGTTTTTGTTGATTTTAGCTCGGCATTTAACACCATTCTGCCGAGCATTCTTGTCAAGAAGCTGACCGAATTGGGGTTCCCTCCCCTCACCTGTGACTGGATCTACAGCTTTCTGACAGATCGCCCACAGACAGTGAGAGTGGGGACCTCCAGATCCTCCACCCGAACGCTCAGCACCGGCTCACTCCAGGGCTGTGTGTTAACCCCTTCCTCTACGCTCTATACACACATGACTGTGTCCCCCATCACCAGTCAAATATCATAGTTAAATTTGCAGATGATATAACGGTGGTGGGTCTCATCTCTAATGGCAATGACAGAGTACAGGGAAGAGGTTCACAGGCTGGCAGCCTGGTGTTCAGCAAACAATCTTGTGCTGAACACCAACAAAACCAAGGAAATGGTGATGGACTGGAGGAAGAAGACTGTGGGTCATGCCCCACTGCAGATAGACGGTGTCTGTGTGGAGAGAGTCCCCTATTTCAAGTTTCTTGGGGTGCATGTGGCTGACAACCTAACCTGGTCTACCAACACATCAGCAGTGGTTGCCAAGGCTCAGCAGAGGCTACACTTCTTAAGACTATTAAAAAAATGCCACCTGGAGGTAAACCTGCTGCGGACTTTCTATCGCTCCACAATAGAAAGTGTGCTGGGATACTGCATCACAGTGTGGTATGCTGGCTGTACTGTTGATTCAATAACCACATCACTGACGTTAGAGTATACACTTTAATGGTTGCCATAAACAAAACCAACAACCCAGCACCCCCTGCGCACTCCGAACTCCCTCCTCCGACACATGCGCAGTAGGATAATACAACTTAACAATCTCCCCTCTTTCTTTAAAGAATATAGAACAAGCTTAAACAACATTTTAACTTTACTTATTTGAACTTAATCTTTAAATTGCCACTCCCCCTCACTAAGGGCTCTCAGCAGTCCAAGTGCAGATGCTCCCACTTTTGTTAAGCAGTTAGCAAGCTGCTCTTTGGTAGATGTCCATATGATTTTCTGAATTGTCCCTGAGTCCATAAGTTCTTTGATGCCTCTGATCTCAAGTCGAAGTTTCTTTTCAGTTACAAATTTTGTAGACTTTACAGCATCAAGGAGGGAATGGTTGTCTGTTACACAGATAATGGGCAGGATGTTGCGTGTGCCATCACCAACCATGAGCTCTGCATAGAGTGTAGCTAGAAAGACAGCACTATCAATTCCATCTGCAAGTGCTAAAGTCTCTCCAGCTAAAGTGCTTTGTACCACTCTCTTGATCCGTTTTGACTGCCAGCATATAGGTGAAAATTTTCCATCTTCTCCCATCAGCATGATGAAATGTCCACCTTGTGTCCCTCCATCCGAGAGGTTTCCCATTGAGGAATCACTGAACACCACTAACTTGTGGTTTTTGTTGTCTCCCAGGTATTGGAACTTTAGGGTAACTTCTTCGGATTTAAGTTTTCTGACCAGTTTGTTTGCACAGTGCAATGTCTGGATTGTAGCATGTTTTGTATTTGACGCCAAGATGGATATGTCACACATGATGTCAGGTCTGCTCTGTCTTGCTACCCACAGAATCTGTCCAATCTTGGATTTTAACATATCCATCTCTGTGTTTGTTAAAGGAGCCTCCCGCTGTGGTGCTCTGGTGGGATCTATAAGAACGGGCTGTAGGTTTTTTATGTATGCACGCTGTTGTATTTTTACTTCATTCTGCAGAGAATGAACCTCCATCCCAATGTAGTTGAAGCTGTTATGTTCTTCTCGTCCAACTTGAAAAGCAGCTTTCAGTTTGGGGATAACAGCTGAAGAGAACATGTCTGAACCACCCCATACAAAGTCTTCCACATGGCATGCAAGGACTCCTGTCACCTTACAGAAGTCATCTTGCCAGTAGAAGACAGCTGGATCGACTTTTGACACAGTGCCTCCCAGTTTCTGCATGGTTTCTCTCACCTTGTTGTACCAGAACAAGGAAGCATCTGCCAAGCCATACACACATTTATTTAGCTTCCATACAAATCCTTCACTTTCTACCTCTTGAGGTGGATGGATATACACATCCCGGGTTAAATCTTTACCTTGCAAGAAGGCTGCTTTGATGTCCATGGAGTTCATTTTCCATTTATTTTGACATATGACGGCTATGACCATCTTCAGGGATTCGAAGGAACAAGTGGGTGAATCCTTAGGAAGTTCTTGAGTGTTTATTTCTTCAAAGCCTCTTGCAACCAGTCTAGCTTTGGGTACGATGCCCACTTGTGTTTTCGTGAGTGTGCACACCCATCTCATTGATATGCATTTCTGACCTTCATCTTTTTCCTCTGTAAATACATTGTTTGTTTTCCAGTTGTCAAGTTCAGTTTGTTTGGCATGTGAGAAAATATCCTCGTTCACCACTAATATTTCATCTCTGTTGCTGTCGGTGTTTGACTTGACATTTTCAGCTATTTCAAGGTTGTTTATTTGTCCCATATCAACTGATCCTGTGGATCCAGCTTTTTCCTCTGGCTCACTGTATTCCAAATTGTACCAGTTTCTGTGTTTCCCACTGGCCTTTCCTGCCTGGCTGGTTATTCTTCCAGAATATTTTTGTCCTGTTTCTTTGTCTGTATATTTAACTACTTGTCCAGCTTTCAGTTTCAGTCCTTCACTGACGGTTGTTGAGTGTGCCAGTGGGAGATCACCCTCTCCAGGTTGTACTGATTCACAGGAGGATTCGTTGTTTTCTGTAGTGCGATGTGGTTCATCCCTTGTTGATGTCACCTCCTCATGTTCGCTTTCAAAATCAAGTCCTGCTGCTGGTGTTTCAAAAATTTTTTCTTCCGTTTTGATCAGATTTTCCTTCTTAGTTTCTTCCTGTTTTTCTTGTGTTGCATTCACTTTTCTTAGCTTAGACTGGTGTACTCTGACATATGTTCCACCATGCCTGACAAATATTACTACGCCATGTTGGCCAATAACCACGCCTGGACCTTTCCACTCCGGACAGTCTGTACGTTTATAATAGACTTTATCTCCTGTTTCATATTTTTCATCCGTGGGCCGCAGCTGTCTTCAAAGGGCTCTTCATATCCTCTCAGAACATTCAGCCTCAGCAAAAGCCTTTCTCATGCAATGCAGTGTTGCAGTCTGATGACCCATCCATGTATTGACATTAGTTTCCAATGCTGGATGTCTATCAGTTAGGACTGAAGGTAGGTTTGGGTTTTGTCCAAAGACAAGTTGATAGGGGCTGTAGCCGTGTACATTGTGCATGCAGTTTTTTTGCCATCAAAGCCCAGTCCAGAGCCATTTTCCAGTCACATTTGTTGTCTCTCTTTACCTTAAGTAACATTTCAGTGAGGATCTGATTGTGTCTTTCCAGGAGGCCGTTGCTCCATGGACTGTATCCTGCTGTGGTTTTAACCTCAATGTTAAAATGTTCGGCCATGTCTCTTATTTCTTCATTGTTAAATTCACCTCCATTGTCACTGAATAGTCTGCGTGGTGGACCATGAATGCTTATCCAGCAGTGAATAAAGTGCTTCACTATCTCTTTGGGTCTTTTCATGGTGATAATACTTCCTGCACTGAACCTTGTAAAATGATCAATGGCATGTAGATACCACAGTCCTGGCTCAAGCTCATGCAGGTCCACAGCTATGGTTTCATTATATGTTGCAGCCATGGGTAAACCCACTGCAGGTTTGTGTTTTGGTTTACTGTATCGAATGCACATTTCACAGTTTTCTACAGTTTCCTTCAGGATTGTAACGCTTTCATCATCAATGTTGCCTGAGCAGGACAATAGTTTTTGCAATCTGTCAACTGAGGAATGTCCAAATTGTTTATGCAGCTTCAGCAGTACTGCTTTTTTTTCCTTTGTTGTCATGTTTTCTGTCACGATGAGAATTTCATCTTCATCATTTGATGTCTCGCCTTTTTTTTCAATCTGACTTTCATTGTTGTTCCTTTCTTTTCTTAAGCTCACACAAAATGTCCAGAAGATGTCAGTTTAAGTTTTACAGGTTGGTCAAACATTGTTGCCTTGTCTTGAGCAATGTCCAAAACAGCACTTGCTCTCTTCAATGATGTTTTGCTCAAAAGCATCGGTATATCTGCTGGAACCACTTCTGTCTCTATTTTGCATCTAGTTTCTCCAATTTTTGCCGGAATAGTCACTTTTCTTATGGATTGCACAATTTTTCCATCCCCAAACCGGAAGGGTTTTGTACTCTTTTCATCTTTAATTTTTAATAATTCTCTCTGGGGTAGTCCACTTACATAATCTGCAAGCCATTTTTCACCACACACAGTTCTTGTACAGGCAGTGTCAATCACAGCAGATCCCAAAGCTTCTACCATGAAAATGTGTGCATCAGAGAAGGATTCATTTGAAAACAGAGTAATGTTACATTCTTCCACATCATCTTTTGATCCCTCAACATTTGTTAGTTTTACATGTTCTCTTTTGTTGGGGCAGTCCTTTGCCCAGTGATAAGTGCTTTGGCATATCCATATTCTCCCGTATTTGTCAAGTGGATTAGTTCCTGCAGCTATTCTTGGGCTTTGCTCTGAGTTTGAACTCCGTTCACGTTTGCCTGTGTATTTGGTGAAGAAGGCGGTGTCGCCCTCTAGTGGCGAACACCCGTTATCGCCAAAAATTCTTTTCAAGGCCGACTTCATGTTAGTAAAAGTAATGGTGGAACAGGCGGTTAGGGCTAGCTGTTTGTCTTTAACGTTTAGCCCTGCGGTGTCTAGGAGCTTGAATGCTAACACTGCATCTGGCAGTTCCATTTTGAACTTACGTAACTTGTTGTATCGTCATTCAAATTAGATAATGTAATCCATCATGGATGTGTCGCCCTGTCTGTTGATCCGATCAAACTCCCATATCGGCGTTGAGGTCTTGCGCCGAGATTTCCAGCGCGCTTTCCCTCGCTCTTCCTGATAGCGACGGTAACCGCTAGAGCCTGCTTCTTTTTGTCCAAGTCTGTAACGAGTCTCCAGATTTCAATCTCATTTTTCCAACTTTCGTAAGACGTCTTCTCATCGAACAATGGAGGAACTTTATAATTCCCAGCAGCGGCCATCCTCTGCTACCAATGTTAATTCATTAACCACATCACTGACGTTAGAGTACGCACTTTAATGGTTGCCATAAACAAAACCAACAACCCAGCACCCCCTGCGCACTCCGAACTCCCTCCTCCGACACATGCACAGTAGGATAATACAACTTAACAGTACTGCAAGGGACAGAAAGGCCCTGCAGAGCGTTGTTAAAACGGCTGAGAAAATAATTGGCTGTCCCCTGCCCTCTTTAGATGACTTGGCAAACTCCCGAGGGTTAAACAGGGCTAGGAAGATCCTGGGCGATCCATCCCACCCCAGTCAAGCTCTCTTCAACCTCCTGCCCTCTGGCAGAAGATACAGGGCTCTGAAGAGCCGGACAAATCGGTTCAGAGACACTTTCTTTCCCTGGGCTATTACACTTCTAAATAACGCTCTAAATATTAGAAGGTGTAAATAAGTGCAAGTGTGGAGTGGGGGGAAACAGAGTTGTGTAATTTAAAGGGTGGGTTGTGGGGCAGGGTATTCATATGTATGTATGTACCTAGTTATTTGATCTGTTATTTATTTTTAGTTATTTTTTTTAAGACTAGATAGCTAGATTGCTTACATAATTTCGTTGTCACATCGCTGCACAATGACAATAAAGGATATTCTATTCTATTCTATTCTAAACCATCTATTGATGGAAAAACCTGATCATTCAATATATAACAGATAGTTAACTCACCATCATTATTTGGACATACATGTTAAACATATGACACCAATCCAGTGGAAGGCTCTTGCCTATTTACTTAGTTAAATCCAGGTGTTCACTATGTTTTTGTTTTGTTTTGTTTTGTTTTTTGTTTTTTGTTTTTTTTGGGGGGGGGCAGGAACAATATATTCCTTGTTGATCTGCTCACATTAACACATTTCTTTTTATAATCTATTTCAGATTCAGATATATTCTTAAGGATCCCTGACAGGAGAAGTTCCATGAAAGAGTGGTTTGACACCGACATGCATACGCAGTACGAGTGGGTGTACATCAACATGTCAGTCATAACTGATACTGTTAAGCATTTTCAAGCCAACAAAACTAGAATCATTTACACTGTAAGTATTCAGTAAGCAAAAACTCATAAAAGAAAACCATTCTGTTAACCTGTATTTGTCTACTATAAGCACTCGGTGCCAAGTCAAGACATGATAATGTGAGTTTCCTCCAAAAAATGATGATTGTACTGGCCCATGCTGCAATGGTTAGGCTCAGTTCAGTTGTAGGGCAATGTTTGCTTTGCCAAGTTTGCAATGGAGAATTAGCTATGATGTACTTACATTTATTAATAAGATAAATATTGTATGCATTAAGTAAAATGAGTATGTACAGGATCAGTCAGACTTTTGGACACAACTTCTCATTCAATGTTTTTTTTTTTTTTTCCTACATTGTAAATTAATTCTGAAGTCATCCAGACTATGAAGGAACACATGAGGAATCCTGTAGTAAACTTACAAGTGTTAAACAAACCGAAATATGTCTTACAGTTTAAATTCTTCAAAGTAGGCACCTTTTGCTTTGATTACAGCTTTGCACACTCTTGGTAATCTCTCATTCAGTTCAATTTTATTTATATAGCGCCAAATCACAACAAACAGTTGCCTCAAGACTGTTGGAAATGGTTTTCCAACAGTCTTGAAGGAGTTCCCAGAGGTGCTGAGCACTTGTTGGCTGCTTTGCCTTCACTCTGCGGTCCAACTCATCCCAAACTATCTCAGTTGGGTTTTAGATCCCAAGGTGATTGTGGAGGCCAGGTCATCTGACACAACACTCCATCACCCTCCTTCTTGGTCATATAGCTCTTACAGAGCCTGGAGGTGTGTTTGGGGTCATTGTCCTGTTGAAAAACAAATGATGGTCCCACTAAGCGCAAACCAGATAGGATGGCACATCGCTGCAGAATGCTGCAGTTGCTGGTTAAGAGTGCCTTGGATTTTGAATACATCACCAACAGTGTCACCAGCAAAGCACCCCCATACCATCACACGTCCTCCTCCATACTTTTTTCAGAACCAAAAATCTCAAATTTGGACTCATCAGACAAAAGGACAGATTTTCACTGGTCTAATGTCCATTCTTTGTGTTCCTTGGCCCAAGACATTCTCTTCCTCTTGTTCTTCATTAGTCTTTAAAAGTGGCTTCATTGCAGCAGTTTGACCATAAAGTCTAGATTCATGCAGTCATCTCCTAACAGTTGATGTTAAGATGTGTGTGTTACTTGAACTCTGTGAAGCATTTAGGTGGGTGCTGTTAACTTGCTGTTTCTGAGGCTGGTAATGTTTGGTCTAACGCTTGGTCTTCCTGTTCTGGGGTGGTCCTATTGAGAACCAGTTTCATCATAATGTTTGATGGTCTTTGCAACTGCACCTCTTGTTCTTGAAATTTTTTTGGATCAACAGACCTTTATTTCTCAAAGTAATGATGAACTGTCGTTTTTCTTTACTTAGTTGAGTAGTTCTTGCCATAACGATTTGAACATTACTAAAATAGAGCTATTCACTGTATACCAACTCTACCTCTTCACAACAGATTTGATGGTCTCAAACACATTAAGAGGGCAAGAAATTAACTTTTGACAAGGCACAGCTGTAAACTGAAAGCCATTCCAGATGACTACCTCATAAAGCTGACTGATAAAAAGGGAAGATGTGTAAAGTTGTCATCTAAGCAAGAGGTGCCTACTTTGAAGAATCTAAAATATAAAACATTTTTTGGTTTGTTTTAACACTTTTTTTGCTTACTAAATAATTCCATGTGTATTTCTTCATACTTTGGATGACTTTGGTATTAATCTTTGGTGTGTCCAAACTTTTGACTGGTACTGTGTATATATATATATATATATATATATATATATATATATATATATATATATATATATATATATATATATATATAATACAAATATGTGAGAACAAAAGTCAAAAACGATAAGTGCACCTCATCATCTGGCTGTGATCTAGCCATCCTACTGCTCTAAAAACAATGCAGTATTATTTATGCACAGTATGTTGAAAATGGGTAATGTTATGTTCTGAAATCAGATGTTTTCTCTAATGTTAACCAATGATAATAATCAGTTGTCTTTGCTAATGTGAGGTGAAAAG
>CM024194.1:6134144-6176644 GCA_013435755.1 Amphilophus citrinellus
GTGCGATTTTGAAAAATTAGAGTTGTTCTAGTTTGTCTGCGGATAACTGACGCACCTCTGCAGTACAGAAACTAAGAATAAACACACACTGCACAGAGATAGATAGATAGATAGATAGAAGGTTCACAGTGATTCTGCAGCAATCGTGGTAACCAGCCTGACTGAGGAGGACGGGGAGCAGATGGGTCTGTGCAGGTCACACTTTGGGAAGTACCCCTCATAACTCCAAAACTAAAAAGAGGTCATTTCTGTTATTGCAGCTAGTTTTAAAGCTTGAAAATTGCCAAACAATGGAAAATATATTGAGTACATTCAGCTGTCCTAGTAAGTACATACATCCATCTTCCCATCAACTCTGACCGGCTTCCCTGTCCCTGCTGAAGAACAGCATCCCCACAGCACGATGCTGCCACCACCATGTTTCACAGTAGGGATGGTTTGCTCAAGGTGATGAGAAGTGTTACTTTTCTGCTACTCACTGCACTTTGCATTTATAGTCAAATGTCTTCCAGGGGCCAGAGCAGGCAACATTCATGGAAATTTGAAACTGCTGGCTAAGGCTAATCGTAGATTTGGTAAGATCGTTATTCACGTCGGCAGTAATGACACCCGGTTACGCCAATCGGAGGTCACTAAAATTAATATTGACTCGGTGTGTAACTTTGCAAAAACAATGTCGGACTCTGTAGTTTTCTCTGGGCCCCTCCCCAATCAGACCAGGAGCGACATGTTTAGCCACATGTTCTCCTTGAATCGCTGGCTGTCTGAGTGGTGTCCAAAACGTGGGCTTCATAGATAATTGGCAAAGTTTCTGGGGAAAACCTGGTCTTGTTAGGAGAGACGGCATCCATCCCACTTTGGATGGAGCAGCTCTCATTTCTAGAAATATGGCCAAATTTATTAACCCTAAAACCTGACTACCCAGGGTTGAGACCAGGAAGCAGAGCTGCAGTCTTACACGCCTCTCTGCAGCTTCTCTCCTCCTGCCATCCCCCCAAAACCCCATCCCCATAGAGTCGGTGCTGCTCCCAGACCACCAAAAAACAAAGCTAAAATCAGCAGAAAAATATTTAAGCATAAAAATTCAAGAACAATTAAAGCCGCAAGCAGCAATGATCGGGCCCTCGCACCCGGCAGGCGTTGGCTCGTGGCGCGCTCGAGTCATGCTGCCCTTGGAGGTTTTTTGATCGTGATGGTGCACAGAATGTCTGTAACCAATTTAATTCAACTTTTATCAAATATGTAAATCCCCAGCCTGTATCCATAAATGGGCAAACAATGGCAATTCCTGCAATAGCGCCCCCTACATACTCAAACTACAATTTACATGGAGCTCAAAAACTTTAATTAGTCCTACAATTATGAAATTTGGTTTACACATTCTGCACATCACCCTGATCAAAAAAGTCAGCCAGACCCATGCCTCATTTTGCACGCCACCCCCGTGACCACACCCCCAATTCAGCACTGGTTTTCAATGGAAAACCTAACATTTATGCATGACACACTTTATTCAGCTCTTTTGTGCTGTACACTGATCACAAACATTCCCACTAAGGCACTTCATAATGTTACATTGAAGAGGGGCGTGGCCATGGCGAGCTTCGATCCTTCGCCGTGACATTTCGATTACCTCTCATTGTCATATACTTTGTCCAACTGCCCTCAAACTTCACAAGTGTGATAAGGACCCACCCCTTGTCGGGCTTTATTTGTGGCTCTCTCCCGCTGTTCCTCTTACCAGGCAAAGGGGAGAGCAATGGAACAAATACACCTTGAAAAAAACTCCACACCTTACAAAAACTCACTGGAGATGAGCAGGTTTCGCTTCCAGGATTTATTGAAGCACAGAGTTAAACAAAATACAGGAAGGCAAAAAGTTAAACAAAGCACAAGCAAGCAATTAGCTCTCCCGGGAGTCCAGCGCCTTGAAGCCGTTACACGGAGATAAGGAAGACCAGAGAAAAAGCCTTTCACCCAAATTTAGCCTGGCCTTATATAGCCCAATCTCACACCTCCTCCAGCTGTTATCAGGCGGAGGGGACATATTAAGATGCTCATTAGGCAACAGTTCTATACATCGATCGCGGGGGCTAGCAAGACACCCAACTTTCCCACGGACCCAAGTCCAGGTGCGCCTCTACCCCTCCCTTCCAGGACTCGCTCCTCGTTGCTCGCCCTTCCCTCGGGAGAAGCTGGGTCAAAAGTGCACTGTGTTAAAGGTGAAGCTCCTTACAAAGGTGGGGGCTAGCATTACTCCAATGGAAAAACCCCAGGCCGCGGCAGAGCAGGCCTCGGCCTTTTCCTCACCTGTCTACAGCATGCAGTGCTTCAGTGTATGAGTGACAATATAGGTGACAAATAATATATATAATGTGACCATTAATTAGAGTGTGTGATTAATATATATATAACAATACATGATATAAAAATATTGATAGAAAATACTGATGCCATCAAGATAAAAAATACACGACACCCTGAAGTCATCTACATGACATTACTGAATGTCAGTCTAGGGCCCCTAGTGGAACAAGGAACTTCCTCTAGTTCAAACACTCATTGCGGCTTTAATTGGTATTTTTCTTGTTTTAAAAAGACAGCTCTGGTAGTGTCCAACACCCACCAGAGACCTGCCTAGGAAGTTTTGCCGGAAATGGGAGTTGAAGATCTCACAGACTGGGGCCTCTGGCAGCCATTCTCAATGTATTCACTATTGTTTAGGTGTTGGACCTTTGACACCAACTCTGTTCATAGATTTTTTTTTTTTACAGAATTTGGAGGTGTAGCCAAGTGGCAGAAGGCTTCCACCTTGGTAACCTCAGAATCTCATATCTGGTTTTTGCAGATGATGTGGATCTCCAGCTTACACTGGAGCAGCTCACAGATAAATGTGAAGTGGCAGGTATGAGAATTAGCACCTCTAAGTCTGAGGCCATGATCCTCAGTCAGAAAAGGGTGGAGTGCCCACTCCCCGCAGGGACAAGTCGGTGCCCCAAGTCGAGGAGTTTAAGTATCTCTGGGTCTTGTTTACGAGTGAGGGGAGAAGGGAGCGGGAGATTGACAGATGGATTGGAGCTGCAACTGCAGTGCAGCTGTACCAGTTCATTGTAGTAAAGAGAGAGCTGAGGATAAAAGAGAAGCTGTCAGTTTACCAGTCAATCTATGTTCCCACCCGCAGCTATGGTTGTGAGCTCTGGTCAGTGACCAAAAAAACCAAGACTGCAGATACAAGTGGCAGAAATGAACTTCCACTGAAGGGTGAGGAGTGCAGCCATCCAGAAATGGCTCAGAGTATAGTCGCTACTCCTCCACATCCACAGGAGCCAGTTGAGGTCGTACAGGCATCTGATTAGGACGCCTCCTGGGTGCCTCTTGGGTGAGGTGTTTGATGCATATCCTACCGGGAGGCGGCCCCGGGGCAGACCCAGGACACACTGGAGAGATTATACCCTGGTGTTCTCCTGGATAAGCTGGAGGAGGTGGTTTGGGAGAAGGAGGTCTGGATTCCTCTGCTCAGGCAGCTGACCGAGCTCTGGATAAGCAGAAGAAAATGGATGGATGGACTACAGACAAAATGTCATTCATGTTCAACTAGTGTGCGCTACAAGAATCTATACAATGTTTTAGAGCATTTGTGATGAATCCAGATAGTAAAGATGTGAATCCACATTTTGTGTTCAGATGTATTTGTTTAGATCCAAACAAAGTTGCACACAGCAGGTCATAAGTCACTCCAACATACAGAACTTTGAAATATATCTGGACAACTGCACATTTCCTTATCAACGAGGATGTGGGTTCAGACGCTCTTAGACGTTCACACATTCATCAACCACACATAAGTGATATGAGTGTGAGGAGAACAACAAGAAAAACACAGCCAGTTAAGTGCTCCATTAGGAGAAACAGTTAGATCTTATTATAATACATATTTGTTGTTGCTGCAATTAGAAATGTCAGTGTTCAGCAATTGGTTTATAATGATAATTTTCAAGTTCACTGCATATACTGCCTTTATAAAGCAGAATACACAAACTCATCCATGACATTAACAGTGCTTTTTTTGAGGGGGGGGGGGGTGACTGATGATTAGACATTACACTTTCCTTTGATTGGATATCATTGTGAATACACAGAGCACAGACTGCCATCACAGTCTCAGAGTATAGAGGAATACTATGAGGCCGTTACATGAGGAAACCTCCAGCAGAGATCGTGTGGAAAGAAGAATGGAGGCAGCATTACTAATGTGTGTGTTTGAGATCTGTAAGGAGGACAAGTCCAGAACGAGGAGGAGGGGACAGACAGAATAAAATCATCAGTGTACAGGGCAGCCCTCCTCTTCATTTTAATCATATGTTGAACAATACAATTGTTTATATTACACATAGTATTGGCAAACTCAAAAAGACAATTATGGAAAAAATTTTATAACAATAGTTTGAGTAGTATGTGAAAATGTATTAAAATACAAGTTCTTTCATGTGAGATTGGATTGTGATTTAGACTCTGTTAGTTAAACCTGCTTTCTGTAAACCTTGGAGTTTTTTTTTTATTTATTTAAAAACATTCCCACCCAATTACTCATTCCGCCATTTTGCAGAACAATTAGTACAATTTCTGCACAGAACACAAACATCCATCCATCCATCTTCTTCCGCATATCCAGGGCCAGGTCACAGGGGAAGCAGCCTGAGCAGAGAAGCCCAGACCCCCCTCTCCCAAGTCACCTCCTCCAGCTTACCCAGGGGGACCCCAAAGGATTTCCAAGCCAGCCGAGAGATATAATTTCTCCACTGCGTCCTGGGTCTGCTCCGGGGCCTCCTTCTGGTAGGACATGCCTGGAACACCTCACCCAAGAGGCGCCCGGGAGGCATCCTAGTCAGATGCCCGAATTACCTCAACTGGCTCCTCTCAATGTGGAGGAGCAGCGGCTCTACTCTGAGCCCCTCCCTAATGGCTGCACTCCTCACTCTATCTCTGAGGGAGAGGCCAGCCACCCTTCAGAGGAAGCTCATTTCTGCCGCTTGTGTTCATGATCTTGTTATTTCATTCACTACTCAAAGCTCACAACCGTAGGTGAGGGTAGTGATGTCGATTGGCCAATAAATCGATAGCTTTGCTGAAAATTTCTTATTAAAATATTAAGCTTTTGTCTTGGTACCAATCCCTTTTCTTTTCTGCTTTTGAAGCAGTACACGTCTGTAGTCCTCGTATATAGGACAGCAAAGTAAAGTTTGAAACTGAAAGTGTTGTTGACTTTTTCTATATATACTTTTGCTACTGTCACTATTTTAAGCTGGATGTCAGGACATTCTTTCAAATAAAAAATTCCTTCGCTAAATTCAAGTAGCTGGTACATGAATTCAGAAAATGTTGATTAAGCAAATAAAAAAACAGATAAATGAGCAGTTCACTTTAAAAAAACTGCATTTTTCTCTTTTGAATGTTTTTATTGCTCATTAATAAGACAAACGTTTTTCTTATACAGTTTCTCAATTAATCAATGGAATGATGATAGAATGCTTGATTACTAAAATAGTCAATAGCTGCAGCCCAAATTTCATATCATACTAAATTTTAAGTCTTGTCTGCCGCAGCATTGCCACCAGTAGAAATGTATTTTACATGTGGCACTGAATTCTTTACCAGAGCTTAAAATGGCAACAATCAAATTAAGTTTAATGAACTAATATTGTGGCTGAGGAATGTGGGAATCATCCAAAGTACTTTCTGGGAGCTCCAAAAATATTTAAAAATATTACACTATAAAAAACTATAAAACAAATCAAAACTATGTAGGTGTGTACGATAAACTGTATATAAACAGTTCCATTCCAGCTCTTACACTAAAGGACGCTTTAACAAACTTAGTTCATACATGAGCTATCAATAAATCCTCACTAAATCACAGGTCATCACGAGTTAACTTGACGCTGTGTTGATAAAGAGGACAAATATGGGCTAATTTAACAGTTTCATTTTGTGTGTTTCTGCTTCAGGAAATACTTTCTGTAGTATGATTGTGGCCAAAATATTTGACATCTCTGTTGGTAAATGAAAAGTCCATGTACACCCACTTGTACTGCACCTGGATCAGCTCTTTAGATAACTTTCCAAGCATGGCACTGTTTCTGTTGTAACTTTATTTATTTCTTTTTTTTTTAAACATCTCTTTATCCACAGGTTTCTGTAATAGCGTACGTAGGCTGCCATGACAGACTGCTACTTCCGCTGTACGGTTTTATACTTCCTGTTAGACTGCCCCATCAGAGGAGAGAGGACCCTAGACCACTGCGACTCTCCATTCAAAGAGGGCTACAAAGCAAAGCCTTTTCCGCCTTTTGGGAAGTCCGATCACACCTCTGTCCTTCTCATGCCGAAATACAAACAACGGCTCAGGCAGGAACCCCCTGCTGTGAGAGAAGTGACACGGCGGTCTGATCAAACAGAGGCCGCTCTGCAGGGTGCGTTGGATTCAACCGACTGGGACATGTTTCGCAGCAGCGCGGGCAGAGACATCAAGGAGTTTACGGAAACTGTTGTGGGATTTATTGGGAAAGTTGTTGATGACACTTCGCTTAGGAGGACCATCAGGACCTTTCCCAACCAGAAGCCGTGGGTGGATAAACCTGTCCGCGACGCTCTGAGGTCTCGCCTCTGGGAACATGGAGGACTACAAGGCTGCGTCATACAACGTCCGCAGAGCGGTGAAAGAGGCTAAACATCGCTACGGCCGCAGACTGGAACAGCAACTACAACAGTCTGACTCCAGGGGACTGTGGCAGGGACTACGCACCATCACGGACTACAAAGCACCACACACACCCCCTGTGAGTGCCGATGCTTCTCTGGCTGATGAACTCAACAACTTCTTTGCGCGCTTCGCGTCGGGAAGCCGACAGCCCACTGCGCTCCCGGCCGGAGGGGCGGAGACACTCACTGTGACGGAGCGCGACGTGAGGAGGGTGTTTAGACGTGTAAACACCAGGAAAGCGGCTGGACCAGACGGTATTAGTGGACGTGTCCTTAAGACCTGCGCTGACCAGCTGGCACCTGTGTTTACAGTGATATTCAACCTCTCACTGAAACTGTGTGTGATTCCCACCTGCTTTAAAAAGTCCATCATAGTCCCAAAGAAACCACACCCCAGCAGCCCCAATGACTTCAGGCCCATAGCGCTCACCTCTGTGGTGATGAAATGTTTTGAGAGACTCATCAAGACATTCATCACCTCCTCACTGCCCACCACCCTCGACCCACTACAGTTTGCATACCGGCCAGAAAGATCCACAGATGACGCCATATCCTTCCTCCTCCACAAGACCCTTTCACACATAGACACTGGTAAGGGGAACTATGTGAGAGTGCTGTTTGTAGATTACAGCTCAGCATTAAACACCATAGTTCCCTCCAGGCTGGTCTCTAAGCTGCTGGACCTGGGCCCGGGCCCATCACTGTGCAGGTGGGTTCACAGCTTCCTGACCAGCAGACCACAGGTGGTACGAGTGGGTCACCTCACCTCATGCTCCCTCACCCTCAACACCGGATCCCCCCAGGGCTGTGTGCTCAGCCCTCTGCTGTACTCACTGTACACCCATGACTGTGAGGCCACGTCAGAGTCCAACATCATCATCAAGTTTGCTGATGACACTGCTGTTGTGGGACTGATCTCCCACAATGAGGAGACAGCCTACAGGAGAGAGGTCTCCCGCCTGGAGAACTGGTGCCAGGAGAACCACCTCCTGCTCAACGTCAGCAAAACGAAGGAACTGATCGTGGACTTCAGCAGGAAGCAGCAGAGGGACTACCATCCACTTGTCATCAGTGGTGCTGAGGTGGAAAGAGTGGACACTTTCAAATACCTGGGAGTGACCATCTCACAGGACCTGTCCTGGACTCATCACATAAACATCACTGTGAAGAAGGCCAGACAGCGTCTCTACCTCCTCAGGCGGCTGAGAGACTTCAAGCTCCCACTCAAGGTGCTCAGGAACTTTTACACCTGCACCATCGAGAGCATCATGCGTGGGAGCATCACCACCTGGATGGGAAACTGCACCAAGCAGGACTTCATGGCCCTAAAAAGGGTGGTTCGTTCAGCTGAACGGACCATCAGAACCACCCTCCCCAACCTGCAGGACATTTACACCAAGCAGTGCAGGCTGAGGGCCATGAAGATCCTAAAACAGCCCAGCCACCCCGGACACTCTCTCTTCTCCCTGCTCCCATCAGGCCGGCGTTACCGCTGCCTGAGGGCTAAGACTGAAAGGTTGAAGAAGAGTTTTTACCCACAAGCCATCCGTCTGCTCAACTCTGAGCCCTAACTGGACTATTATTGCACTATGTAAATATTATAATCTATAATTCCATTAAAAGTGTGTATAGTGTATAGTATATAGAGTATAGTGTATAGTGTGAATTACTTATTTTTATTTTTATTCTTCTTATTTATATGTGTGTGTGTATATGGTTGCAGGTACAAAATACATTTCACTGTGCATTGTACTGTGTATAACTGTGCATGTGACGAATAAACACCATCTTATCTTATCTTACTATCTTATCTTATCTGTTACCCAAAGTCAGAGCCAGAGTTAATGACAAAATTTTGGTTACTTTGTGCTGTAACGGGTGGCTTTATTAGTTTGAGCATGAGCTTGGGTTCAACTTGTGCTGTTGTCGGTTGTCACTACATCAGTCTACATTTTTTCAAATTATTTTATTCTGCAAATTTGTTCTTTTCCCCCAAAATTATACTACCCAGTTTCACATCCTATTACTGTATTTTTTAACTTAGAGCAAAACAGAATTGTGTCATCTGCATACAGGGCTATACGATGTTCTGAACTCCCTATTGTTATACCAGTTATTTTAACATGTTTGCGAATTCCTATTGCCAAAGGCTCAATGGTCAGTGTAAACAAAAGAGTAGAAAGGGGACACCCCTGTCTAGTTTACAGGGAGATGAAGTTAGACCATTAGTTAAGATTTCAGCTTGTGTGTTCGAGTATATCAGTTTGACCCAACTAAGGAATTTCCCTCTTATACCAAAATGTTCAAGAACAGCAAAAATGTATTGACACTCTATCCTGTCAAAGGCCTTTTCGGTGTCTAGTGACAGGATAGCACTGTCAGGGTTATCTGACTTTTCAAAAATTACATTGAGCACCTTTCTATGGTCATGAAAGCCCTGTCTGCCTTGTACAAATCCATTCTGATCGGGGTGGACTATTTTGGGTAGGAGTGGCTCCAGCTTCTTGGCTAACACTTTGCACAGAATTTTAATATTATTAATAAGAGAGATCAGCCTATATGAACCATACTGAGTGGCAGGTTTGCCTGGTTTTAGGAATAGAGTGATTATCACTGTGTTAAGTGAGGGTGGGAGAGTCCCTTTATTAAAAACTTCTTGGTACATGTTGAGCATTGGTGGTATTAATTTAGCTTGAAAAATGTCATATATCTTAATGGGAATTTTATCAGGTCCGGGACTTTTACTCCCTTTCATACTAGGTTTAGCCTCAGACAATAGTTGTGCATTGAGCTCAAACTCAAGTGAATTTAGGGATTTGCTGTCTAGGGGGGTAAAATCTAATGCATCCAAGAATTCAGTTTGTGCCCGGGCAGCTAGGTCTGAATAATCTGAGCTCTACAAATTGTGGTAAAAACTTAAAACATGTTGTTTATTTCTTTTGGATGAATTCTTATCACCCCATCAGCTGTTTAAATTGAGTTGTCTGATTGCATCTGTTTTATGCGCCAAGCCAACGGCTCATCGGGATTCTCACCATGCTCAAAATATGATTGTTGCAGCCTCATTAAACTTTTTATTGCTTTATTTGTGGATAATATGTTGTGTTTAGCTCTTAACCTAAGAAGGTCAGTGTTTAGTTGGGTTGTAGGATTTTGAAATAGTAGTGTTTCTATGTTTATAATAGATTTTTCAAGTTGTTCCAATCCCTGTTTGTGGAGTTTGTGTTTGAAGCTGATAATGCTGATCATTTGGCCTCTTAAGAAAGCCTTAAAGCAGAGGTCCCCAACCCCCGGGCCGCGGAACGGTACCAGGCCGTGGGACATTTGGTGCCGGGCCGCACTTGAAGAAAAAATAACTTACATTACTTCCGTTTTAATTATTATGAGTCTGAACGATGTTTTATTTTGAAAAATGGGCGGATTCTCTCCGTTACTTCCCTCTATGACTTTCCCTTGACATACCAAGATGTTTCTGCTCACGTGATATGTCACCGTTAAAATTAAAAACAGAAGGTTCGTGTCCATCTAACGAAATCGGTTGGTTGACCTACATTACACTTGTTTAAATTTTTGAGTGCTGAACACGAGTAGAAAAGCGCTATATAAGAACTAGTCCACTTACCATTTTTATTTATCAGCACCGGGGATAGCAGTGAGGCGGACCCAGCCATCAAACTGACTCTCTCCAGCGCTCGACACGCGGCTCTGCAGCCACGCTCAACCCAGCCAAACCACATGCCAGCAAAAATGAGCCGCAGAGAAACAAGCTTGGGGCTCACACTGATTCAGCGTTATGGTGAGTTGTATTTTTCATGCGCTTTATACAGTAAAAATCGCACAAATCGGGTTTTCGGTCTAGTCGGATGGCATCTGCAGGTCCTGATTTTTCCTAACATTAATTCCAATAAAATCATCACCTAAATCCGTGGGATATTCACGTACCTCGGATGAAAAACCTGGTCCCATTGTAATAAATTTCCAATTAAATGTGATTGGATAAGCTGGATGAGTTGAGCCTAAAACCCTCCTCAGCTCCTGTCCGCCCACTTCCAGGCGTCGGCTGGTTCATGCACAACTACACACACTAACAACGCCTGGAGATCGTTTTAGTGTCTGTATCAGTTCATTTCACCGGAGACAATCATGGCAAGTGTAAACTAGAAACTCGCACTTAGGAGCAAAATTTCAGATTATAAAATTTGAAGTAAATCCAGAGATGAAGCAGAAGCAACTGCAGCGAAATTCAATATTAGACCCCAAACTGGGCCATTTGAATCAGACTGAGGCGATTTCTACAGTATTTGTTTTTGCGGTGTGTCTTATTTTGAAGGCATGTTTAAAGGTTACTATGGCTCTAACTGCTGACCAGGGAGCGCTGTGGGCAGAGAGCATGTTATTCATGTTAGAGTTGCATAGACTACACAGTGGATTCACGTTTTTATTATTATACGTAGAAAATATCACACTTGATTACGGTCGTATCATTTATTTTGACGTATTTATCCGAAACACCTTAAAGGCCGGTCCGCGGCTCAAAAAAGGTTGGGGACCACTGCCTTAAAGGCCTCCCATCTGACAGTTGCAGAGGCTTCGTGTGTATTTAATTCAAAATACATGTCTATTTTTGTTCCAATATGAATTCTGGGTTCTTTAGCTGAATCAGTTGTAAACCTTTGTTGAGAAAGAAAAGTTGGGAACTTTGAGCCTAACGACCACAAAAAACTCATAATTCAGTGACAATTTCGCTATTATCAAAGCTGGCATTTTTCATTTAAATAGAAGTACAAATACTAAACCTGGTAAAAGTTGAAGTACTGAGTTGACTCCTTTACTCAAATAAAAGTAAAAAAGTACAGGCTCTGAAATGTATCAAAGTAAGGAAGTTGTGGTATCTGATCTACTGTGACTTAAACTGTGTTAAACTGCATCTATGTATAGGTTTTCTCCTTTAGGATGATGGCCTTGAGTTCAGGGCTGCTTTGATCAGTGAACGGTATGAGAGTGTGTAACCTCTTGTTGCTTTCTCTCCAAAAAAGAGAATGACCTCACATACATGCAGGAAACAAGCTATACCTGGTTATTCAGAAAATACTTTATGTGGTGTCTGTACTGTTCTGTTAAACTTTCTATATATGCATATATGGTCTCTTCTCTTTCAGGCCTTATTGACTGTGTAAAAAGAAGTAACCTGAGCTTTAAGGTTTGGCCTCAGGCCAGAAGGAATGCACAAAGAGGCCCCTTTGCAGGCTCTCTTACTTCCATATAAAGAATAGGCCAGATGTCCAGTATAAGGTATAGGTTGAAGCTGTTTCATAACCATATATGGAAAGGCAGGATGTGGGGGTTGCCAACATTATGGTATATAACCTTTGTTCTTCTTTTGCTGAGTGGAGTTAGGGCGATTGGCAATACCCTGTCCCCGATGGCTTTACAAAGCATCGGTTTTGACATTGTCTTTTTTGTAAATAAACTCTATGTTATACATTAAGACTGTCAGCGAAGGATTTTTTCAATTACACCATCATGCCACCGAGAAACAACATTTTTGGTCACACAAACAACTACAAAGTAAAAGCAGCTCTTTCTATTTTTGTGCAAAGCTAAGTGAACCTTGTGCTATATTAATATAATAATAAAATATTATTATATGGGAATACAAACATTATATCCATCTAAATTCTAATTCTAACGATTCTCAGCCTAAATCTAGGACGCAAGCAGAGAAAGGGAATTAAAAATAGCTCTATTTTCTTTTTCTTTTTTTTTTTTTTTTTTAAGCCTGTCATGTCTGGCAGATCTTGCAAACAGAACTATGATCTGAATGCATTGTTGTGCCAAACATATTTGCTATTTCAAGATAAGCTCTATAGGTTCTCTATAGGCTCCTCTTGTTACTGTGTGACCCTTTATTTTATTTGAATTATTTTTAACATGTTATTTAACAAATTGTGCCAGAAATGACAGGCTTAAGAAATAGAAAAGAAAGAAAAGAGAAAGGGGAGAGAAAAAAAAAAAAAAAAAAAAAGGGGGGGGGGTAGAAAAAAGAAACAAGAAAGAGTGCAAGTAGGTAAACCAAATAGTTCGTCACTTGTTAAACATAAGATATTGACAATATTTGCAAAATTAAAGATTGTGTGGGGAAAACAAAATAAAAGACGACGCATAGTTACACAAACCAACCATTTGTGTTTTTATGTGGGTGTATGTGTTTGTGTCATGAAATGTGCTTACCAATGAAGGCAGAAAGCCGCAGCCCCGCCCACCAGAAGCTAGAGGCAGGCAAAGAGAACCCCAGGTAGCCCAGGCCACCAGCAGCCCATCAAGACCTACGAAGACCCGCGGCCACTCATTCTAAGACAACCGTACACCCCTCCCAGCAGACGGGGGAGGGAGGTCTCAGACGGAGTCCCCGCAGTCAAGGAGCAAGGACACCAGAGAACCTGAGGCAACGAGAAGCCAGCCCCCCCCCCCCCCAGCGGCCAGCCCCCCTGCACGGCCGGCAGCAGGGCCCCACAGAGCCCCCCCTCACGCCGAAGAAGCCACCGCAGCCCCGCGCCGCAGCCCCCAGGGAAGCAGGCCACCACCCACATCAGAACATCCAGCCCCACCCAGGAACCCGGAGGTACCCACACCCCAGGGGGGCAGGGGGGGGGAGGCAACCAGCAAGGAGCGGCCAGGAGGCAAGGCACAGGCCCAGACCCAGGTCCAGCCAAACATACAAACACACGCACACCCGCAAGCACACCCGTGTACACATTTATGCACAAACACACTCACCCACACACATATAAACATAGATACACCATACGTACACATCCACTCGCCCACCCATACTCACGAAGACTGTGACAAATACAAAGACACACATTCATCCATAGCTACCCACCCTCTGAAAATGGGGCGAATGGAAACCACCCCAGGGCCAACAGTGACCCCAAGACGCCGCCAGCCCGGCCCCAAGGAACCACCCGACCCCCACCCCGGGCAAGGTGTAAGAAATCGGGGTGTGAGATGACCCACCCCCCCTCCCCCCGCCCAACTTGTAAGTGTATGTGTTTATGTTGTGAATGAATGAGGTGTATAGGGTGCAGTTAAAATTGAGGGGGCAGTTGTGCCACAAGCACTAACTGTTGGACGTCAGTGCTTGCCCACACTGCCCCCCCAAAACCCTCCATGTCTAAAGTGCAAATAAAATTTGGGGACAGATAGTAAAGAGGATCTGAATGGGGCCAGTGGCCCCATCTCATCAACCTCTATGTAACATGCCTGCCCCAAAGGTCCTAAGTATATTGTGTAGTATGTGTGTATGTGTTGTGAATTATAATGACTATAGTGCAATTAAAAAGAGAGGCAAGTGGCCGCGTGGCTCTGGACGTAGCCTCTCCACCCTACACCCTACGTGTGTGTATGTGTGTATGTGTGTGTGTGTGTGTGTGTGTGTGTGTGTGTGTGGGGGGGGTGATATGACCAGGAAGGGGGAGGAAAAAAAAAAAAAAAACACCCAACCTGGAAGAAGAGAGCCAGCTGTCCACTGGCTCAATAGGCACCCCGACCTCCCACACTGCAGCACCTGAGACTGGCGCCATCGCCCCCATCGCAGAGGGTAGCCCACTCAAACTAGACGCCCATTCACTCAACAATAGACACAAACAAGCGACAGGACATGCTGGCCTGAGTTGGAAATACAGTGCCCCGTCCCCACCAACCACTCCACCGCGGCCCCCACCTCCCACCCCACCCCCCTGCAGCGCAGGCACCCCAGGGCCCCAAAAGCGCAGACCGGACATCCCGACGAAGGTCAGGTCAACCCACCCCACCTGGTGGCGCGCCCGGGACAGCAGAGACCTCCTCAGCACCAGGGGGGACCCACCGGGAGCCGGCACGGCCCCTGGGCCCGGGCCCCAGGGCCCAGCCCCCGAACCACACAGGGAAGACCAGCCAACTGATCGAGGGCCGGCACCACCACCCCAAGCACCCCGGCCCACACCCCAGGACCGTAAGGCAGCACCATCCAGGCCCCCACCACCATCAACTAGAACAGGCACACAGACATCACCAGAAGGTCACCCCAGGACTCCAGTCTCATGAGGCCACCAGCTACACGGGCCCCCAGAGTCCTCACCCGACCACCTACAAAGCACATCAGGAGCAGAACCAACAGCCAACCACCCCCACTAAGTAATGGAGCTGATCAGTGGGAACCAAAGATTGTCAAATTCCTCCAATTGGTCTTTAGATGAAGCAGACATTCTCTCTAAACTAACATGATCTACTAATAAATTTCTGTATTGAGTAATACATAGTTTATTTTTTGACTTCCAATTCATGAGGATAGTTTTCTTAGCGATGCACAAGGCGGTAAGAACTGTGTGTGATATATTTGACTCCATTACTAATTCACTGATGTCACCTAAGATGCATAGTCTGGGGGAAGTTGGCACACGACAGCTAAACCATGTGGATAGGTCTTCACATATCCTCTGCCAAAATCTCTGAACAGGTACACAAGACCACAGAGCGTGTAGATAATTGTCCTCTGAATTGCTTGTACAGTGGGTGCATATGTTTGAGTGCGTAAGGCCCATTTGGAACATTCTTTGTCCAGTATAGTGTGTTCTATGGAGAATTTTATATTGTAAAAGTTGTACTTGGGGTCTTTTAGTCATTTTGAAGATATTTAAACATATTTCTGTCCATAAATTTTGATCCAGGTTAACAGAAAGATCACGCTCCCGTTTTGCAATTGGGAGGGAAAGTGAATCATCAGTTTTTATTAATAATTTATATAATTTTGATAACAATTTTGGGGTACAGAGGTTAAGAAATTCTGTTACCCATGTAGGCATTTCTAGTTTCAACTGATTATGGTTAAATCTTCCCTGTAAGATGGACTTAAGTTGTTGATATTCCAGAAATCTACCGTTGCCAATTCTATATTTTGACATAAGTTCTTGGAAAGTAATAAGGTTTCCGTCTTGGATAATATGTTCTAAATTATTTACACCCTTATCATGCCATAACGGAAAATTCAGCATTTTCTTTTTCTGACAAATATCTGGATTGTTCCAAATGGGTGTTAGTTTACAGGGGATAAGTGAAGATTTAGTTATTTTTAAAAATTCCCACCAAGCTGTCAGAGAGGTATTTATACTAAGGACTTTATAGCAGTTATGATGTTTAATACTAGGACTAATGAAAGGTAGATCCGAGATTTTTATTTTTCCACAAAACGCCTGTTCTAGATCCAGCCATGGGTTGTCTAATGAATTGGATTTGATCCACTTTGAAATATACTGTAATCTACTGCTCAAGAAATAGTAATAAAAGTTTGGTAATTCCAGACTTTTGTAAAGTTTTTAAGCTTATTCTTGATGGTTTGTTTTTCCATAAAAATTTTGAGATGTTTGAATCTAGTGGAAGGTTTATTAGGGATCAATGAAAATAGATAATTAATTTTTGGTAAAACCATCATTTTAATGGTGGTGACTCTACCCATAAGTGATATGGATAAACTATTCCAATGTGTGAGATCATCCTCTATTGTTTTTAATAAGGGGGTATGATTTAAGCGAACCAAGTCTGAGAGTCTGGCAGAAAAATTTATCCCTAAATATCTAATATTACCTGACTTTAGTGGGGCCCTAGAGGTTCTATGGAAATTACAATTCAGAGGTAAAACTGTTGGTTTACTCCAATTGATAGAGTAATCAGATATAGATGAGAACTTATCTATTATTGTGATAGTCTTCAAGAGAGAAGCTTGTGAATTCCCAAGGAAAAGTAATACATCACCAGCATAAAGGCTAATTTTATGGTCCATATTTTCAGTTTGAATCCCTTTAATATTTACATTTTGACGGATTGCTGCTGCTAGTGGCTCAATGAAAATTACAAAAAGAGAGGGAGAGAGTGGGCAGCCCTGCCTGGTGCCCCTCTGCAGACTGAAGCTTTGGGAAATGAGATCATTTGTCCTAACACGTGCATTTGGGGAGCTGTATAGTGTTCTGATCCAGTTTATAAAGGATGAACCGAATCCAAATTTTTGTAGAACTGCTAGTAAGAATCTCCAATTTACCCGATCAAATGCCTTTTCTGCATCTAAAGACACAACTGTCGTCTCTAATTTGTTAATAGAACAATAGTCTATTATATTTATCAGTCGACGTGTATTATTGGCTGAGTGCCGACCCTTGATAAAGCCTGTTTGATCTGGATGTACAATAAATGGAGTAATACTTTCTAATCTTTTGGCAAGGGCTTTGCAGATTATTTTAAGATCTACATTAATGAGAGAGATTGGCCTGTAGCTGGATGGGAGTGTGGGGTCTTTGCCTGGTTTAAGAAGCAGGCTAATGTTAGCAGAGTTTAGGGTTGGAGATAAGATGTGATCATTCTGAATCTGAGTTACCATTCTGAAAAAAATGGGAGCTAGCTCAGACCAAAATTCTTTATAAAACTCTGCTGGAAAACCATCTGGGCCTGGGGCTTTATTATTTGGGAGATGCTGTACTGCTTCACTAAGTTCAGATAATGAAAGAGGTAAATCCAGAGCTGCAGCTTGATCGTCATTTAGTTTTGGTAGATTTAAATTGTTAAGAAATTCTTCAATTTCAGTATCAGATGGGTTAATCTGTGGTGAGTATAAAGCTTCATAAAAGTCTTTAAAAGAGTTATTTATTTGTTGTGGGTCATGAGTAATAATACCAGTCGAGTCTTTAATGGAATAAATAGCTGTTTTTTCTTTATTTAGTTTTAATTGGTTGGCCAAGAATTTTCCAGATTTATTTCCATGCTCGAAGTTTTCTAAACGCAGCCTCTGCAACATAAATTGTGTCCTTTTATCAATTATTTCATTTAACTCCAGTTTCAGTTTCCTCAGGCTGATAATTGTGTGTTCTTGTGGTGAAGCAGCATAGGCAGTTTCTAGAGATTTAATTTTCTGTTCTAATTCTAACACAAGTGTTTTTTCTTTATTTTTCTTATGCGAGCAATAAGATAATATTTTGCCCCGCATTACTGCCTTTCCTGCTTCCCAAAGAACACATGGTGATATTCCAGGAATATCATTATATTCTAAATATGCTGACCACTCCTTTTTGAAATAATTAATGAAGTCTTGTTCTTTAAGTAATGATGTATTAAATCTCCAGTTCCTGATTGGTGGTGTAACTCTTTTCTGTGTCAGAGAGAGAGACACCGGTGCATGATCACTAATAGTGATAGGGTGAATCTGAGTGTCTGTGGTGTCCATCATAATGGAGCTGCTAACTAAAAAGTAATCTAAGCGGGAGTGAGACTTGTGTACTGGTGAGAAAAAACTATAATCCCTCAGAGTGGGGTGATGTGAACGCCAAGCATCACAAAGACCAAAATCCTTCATGTACTGTTTAAGAATGTCTGCAGACTGCCAGTTCCTCTGACTCACTGCTGTACTGAGCCTGTCAATATCTGCATTAAGTACCAGGTTGAAGTCTCCTCCTAAGTGTGGTGTCAGAGTGATCAGAGAGTGTGGTGAAGAAAGTATGAAAGAAGGAGGGGTCATCAACATTTGGTCCATATATGCTAGCAATACATAGACCTATATTCTGAATAGATAAATTAAGTATTGTAAATCTACCTTCAGGGTCTATTGTAGTGTTGCTAATGTTAAAGTTTATCTTTCTGTTAATCAGTATAGCTACACCTCTTTGTTTGGAGTTATAGCAGGCTGAGTACATGTGAGGGAACTGTGGAGAGGAGAGAGTGTGCGCAGATGTTTTGGACACATGTGTCTCCTGTAAAAGAACATCTGCTTTTAAGTCTTTTAACTGATTAAAAATTTTCAGTCTTTTTTCCCTCGAACCAGCTCCGTGTACATTCCATGAGACAAATCTGAGTGTGCTCATGTTTAAACTAACTGATGGACTGTTGTGTGCTCACTAAAGATGTGTGTGTATATGCGCTGTATGTTGGTGTGTGTGTGTGTGTATGTGTGCGTATGCTCTGTATGTTGGCGTGTGTGTGCGCTTTATGTTGGTGTGTGTGCGTCTACGCTGTATGTTAGTGTAATAAATTGTAGCATTGCAAGTGACGTAAACATATTGCTGATTGCAGAAAAAAATAAAAATTAAAAAAGACGTGAAAAAAGTGACCTGAGCGACATAAGACTGAAATAAGAAGAGGGGAAAACAAAACAAACGATCACGGCACTATGCTGATTAATCGGTGTTAATGGTACTATTTAGACAGTTGAATATACATTTCGAAAACTGCAGAGAAAGAAGAAAAAGTAGAAAAAAAAAAAATAAAGAAAAAAAAGAAATAAAGAAAACTCAGAAAAGAGCGTTAATGTGGACACAGATCACCTGAACGATCAGTAGAGCCATGGCGTGGTGTTTTTGTCTCGGTAAAGCTGTCCGTTTACATACAGTTTGTCCACGGCGATGACAGCCCGGGAGCCTCCCTGCATGAAAAATAGCTCTATTTTCTGTCACCTACATTGTAGACGGTGACTGCCTCCACCCCTAAACACAAAGATGAGTATAATCTGGGTTAAAGTGGGATTCACCAGGTGGGGGAACCCTAAGATTAGTTGTAGTGGCTCAGAGGGGCAAAAGAATCACAACTTTCTTCTGTGAGCTCCAGTAGACCAGCTGTGATCAGCTGAGCTGTGCAGCTGTGGCCCTGAGGTTACTGCTCTGTGTGGATGGACTGAATTCAAGAAGGTGCTTCACAAGCTACCATAGCTTCTTTCCATCCCATACACTAACAGCATGCTGTTCATATGGTCTTTATACTGGGATGCTTGTTACACCAACCTGAGGTCACTAAAGTTAATATCAAGTAGGTGCTTAACTTTGCTAAAGCAATCCCAGACTGTAGTTTTCTCCCCAGTTGGATGAGGAACAACATGGTTAACTGTATGTTCTTGAATTGCTGGCTGTCTAAGTGGTGTCCAAAAAATGATGTGGGCTTTATAGATAACTGGAAAAGTTTCTGGGGAAACTTCGTACTGTTAGGAGAGACAGTATTCATCCTACTTTGGATGGAGAAGCTCTCATTTCTAGAAATCTGGCCATATTTATTAACACCCACTACTCCTCCACCCGCCAAAAAAACATTTTTTGTTCATTAGGAGTTAGACTTTATATTATTTATATATTATATATATTTATATAGAATTCATAGCTTTTTAGATACCATAATATCTGCTAACTCAGATTGTCTGCCTCACATCACTGTCAATCACAGCTGTGACAAACAGTCACAAAGGGAAAATAGCAACATTATTCCTGGAAGACCCCTCAGACCTCAGTGCACTTGAAGTGAAGTTGTTGTTTTGTTTGTTTGCTTGTTTGTTTGATTGAACATCTGCATATTTTTCTGATATTAGTGAATGGGAAGATTTGTTATTGTCACTCATGACAGGAGTCATTGGAGCTTTAACTGTCTTAACACTGTGTGGATGCTGTGCCATCCTCTGTGTTAGAGGTCTGATTGTTAGACCCACTGATAAATCTCACACCAAATGGAGCCCATCCCAGCTGTCATAGGGCAAGAGGAAGAGTACACCCTGTACAGGTCACTAATGTGATGGAAAGTTGTGTTTCAACTCTAAAAGCCTCTGTGAACCTCTTGGGTATGTAACTGTTCTTGTACAAAGACTGAGTGTGTGAAATGTCAGCTGGTTATGATGCTGGTTATTATCTTGCTGGTGCCTAAAAGGTGGTGGGAACTCCACACAGCTAAGAGAACAAGATTGTATCCACACAGTGAGTGTAAAGGAACTACTGTTATTTTGTTCTTTGGTCAATGCCAGTACAGAGACTGTTCATGCTGTAATGATCCCTCAATAAATCATCAGAAATCAGTTTGGATTTTCCGTATTAAAGCTCCGGTGAATCAGTGCTCAGTAAATACAGCCTTGCTTTCTTTACTTCTGCATGTGCTCAGAGTGAACATACCCAGAGCTGATTGAACTAACTGATCAGCTGTTCTGGAAATGAAATCCGAGTTGGCCACCTCACAGCTGGGTCCTGATTACTTTCTCCACCACTGAGAATATGTTTCTTATGGTAGCAGCCATTTGATAATGGAAGTTCTTGAAAGTTGTTTTGTATGGGAGAAAATAAAATTAGATTTGTGAAATTATAAAAATAACTAAAAGGTGTTTTTGAATACTTTGCATATCCATGCCTTCCACTGTTTAACATCTCTTACTAGCACACACTATGAAATAGAGGGACAGGAATGGACCTAAAAAAGGTACAAAGGCTTTGTCACTCCAGCTGTACCTTATCAGATATATACTTTGTACCTTTTCAATGGGTACAGTTTTGTACTTGTATATAAAAGTACGTATTTGTCACTACAAAATGTTCTTTTAAAGGTACAGACAGTAAGGTACAAAATTATTCCGAGGTACAATGTTGTACTCCACTAGGGCACAGCTGGAGCGACAAAGCCTTTGTACCTTTATAGGTCCATTCTTGTCCCTCTATTTCTTAGTGTGTACTGCCTTATTCTGTTAGAACCACTACCACAAAAACACTGACTTAACCAATACTAATAAAAGAAATTAAAAAATACTTCCCCTGTCACAGTTTCTTTTAGCCAGAATTTAATAATCTAATGCTCCCAACAAATACTGCAAACCTCTGGACATCTCAAAGAGGCATGAGCAGTTGTAACCCTTGTTACTTTGAACGCATCACACATCAGCTGACATGGTTACGTATCGCACATCAGCTGTCATGATTACGTAGCACATGGCACATCTCAGCTGACATGATTACGCAGCACATAACACGCCTTAGCTGAAACGGTTGGCTCTCCTGTTTTGCTGTCACTGCTGAGCGGCACGTTTGAATCTAGCAGGGAGGCCTACGTTTGGGTTTTTGGCTCCTGCTGTGGCTGGTGCACTCTGTCTGACGTGGAAACTCAACTGCAGAACCATTGTGCAAATACTCAGCGGTGAGTTAACTTTGTTTTCTTTACTCCTATTAGCGTACCTGGGTGTTACGATCACGCTAAGAACGGGTAGTTTAGAAGCGAACACAGAACATAATATCTATTAGTCGAACATGTCATTTTGGATTCGGCTATCCTGCCAGTACAATATGTTTGCTTTCCTGTATTTTCAGCAGATTGTGGGCAGAATGTTAAAATGATGTCATGATGAAATTGTGTTTACCGGTAAACCTTTTAAAATGATATTTTTGTAATGACCTTGTTTACAGGTCAGGTTTTTTTGGGCATGCTTCAAGACACAGCTCAAGTGGGGAAATCAGATGGCGAGCTGGTAGGACTAATTGTATTTCCTTTGGGATTTGGACTTTGTTCCCTGCTTTTCTAATAAGAGAACCTTGAACTGAACTGACTCCACCCGCACTTTGCAAAGGTGCACACACTGAACTGAGAAGGACTAAAGTGATTCCAACATCTGAAAGAGAATGAAGATATGTCCAATGTGAACTGTTTATTGTGTGTCTTTGTTGCTTTGTTTTGGTGTTAATCTACAAAATTACAGCTGTGATCACAGTAACACCTTGTTTCCTTGAGTGATTCATTGTTCACATCATTCAGGCTCCACAAAGGACAGTTCTTCTGCGTACAGTTAGACTGTTAACTTATTTTCCATTGCATATCATTTGGTCTACCTCTGTTGAGGGTTACACAGTACTGCTTAAAATGTTTCTGCTTCTGAGTGCATGCAAGGCTGTGGCGTGGCAAGTGCTCAATGAGGAGTACAGCAGATATTTTAAAGACATCCTGATACCTGATGAGTGACCAGGAGATGGCAAACGTGGAGAGTCAGCCAGCTTGAGTGGAGGACCACCAGACTGAATCAAATGTTGCACATTTGCCAGGAGAAACCAGCTCAACAACTCCTGCAGGATGGGACACAGCAGGGTGCCCACCAAGAGGCAGCCTCCCAGAGAGAGTTTAATCAAGTCCTAAATTAGTGTTGCTCTTGTTGTCGCTGCTGCTTCTAGTTTATGCAGTTTGTTTTGGCTGAAATTTAAATTTTTTTTCTTATCAATTAATGATCAAATTGTCTCGATCATTTCCTTGATTAATTTAGTTGTTTGGTACATAAATAAAGAAATGGAGGAAAGTAGTTTCTGGAAGAAGGTATTGTCCTTAAATGCTCAGTTTGTCCCAAAATGAAGATAATTGACTTTATTGTTCAGTTAAGACACCAAAGTAACACATTATCACTCTGGAGCTGAAACCAGTGGTGTTGTTGGCATTTTCTTTACTGAAAATAAAATAAAATCCCTGAAATCTTTAAATGTTCAAAATAGTTTCAGATTAATTTTCTGTCAATCATAAATGTATGAACTATAGTGCGGCAACTGTCAGTTAATGCATTTCAGACTAGTTATTGGCAAGAAAAAATTTCCTGCTGGAATGATTTAATGTGTTTTCATGTTCATACGACCTGTTTTGAGGCAGATCTATTTTTCATTCAGTATATGCACACATATCCTAACTTACCTGTATGTAAGCAAGACTTGTAACAACTTCTACACAAGCACACACATTTCCACACACAAACACAGATCAGTATGATCAGTTTAGTGAATGAAAACTTGCTTAATTTTTTAGAAATAGTTTGTTTTTTCTGTTATTGTGTATGCATGGTTTTGGAAGTAAAAGCTTTTTATATGGATTTTAAGCATTGTTGTTGTTTTTTTGGTTTTTTTTGTTTAGTAACAGTACTGCGTGTGGCCCACATTAAATCTGTATTTTCCAGATGTGTGTTAAATACCTGTCCAAAAGGGTTTTTTCTTGGTCCTCTTGACAACATAAGAGACATGCAATTAAAAATTTTGGGGTCTTGTTCACAAGTGGTGTGAGAAGGGAGCTGGACATTGACGGACAGATCGAGGCTGCATCTGCAGTGATGCTGATGTTGCACCCATCTGTCGTGGTGAAGAGGGACCTGAGTGTGAAAGAGAAGCTTTCGATTTATTGGTCAATCTACATCCCTACCCTCACATATGGTCACAAGCTTTGGGTAGTGACCGAGAGACCGAGATCGCGAATACAAGAAGCAGAAAAGGTGGCTGGCCTCTCCCTTAGAGATAGGCTGAGGAGTGCAGCCATTCAGAGTAGAGCCGCTGCTCCTCCACATTGAAAGGAGCCAGCTGAGGTGGTTCAGGCATCTGACTAGGATGCTTCCTGGGCACCTCTTGGGTGAGGGGTTCCAGACAAGTCCTACCAGAAGGAAGCCGTGGCGCAGACCCAGGACACGCTGGAGAGATTATATATCTCGGCTGGCCTGGGAACGTCTTGGAGTCCCCGAGGATGATCTAGAGGAGGTGACTGGTGTGAGGGAGGTCTGGGCTTCTCTGCTTTGGGTGGATGGGTGGATGGATATTTACCCAGCAAGCTAGGTAAAACTGATAATGTCAGAAACTGCCTAAAGTGAGTGCAATTGTCCAGGTGAAAGTAAGTACCAGAGTAAAGTGAACTTAAAAATTGTTATTAGGAAACAATTTCTGCTTGTTTAGATCTGATTACAAGAAAAAAACTCCACTCTGTTACTTTTTAATCATTTCAATCTATGATTTCTCCTGATGGAGCACTAAACTGTGGTCTCTCCACCTCCCTGCTTCTTACATCTTCTGGCAGATGACAAATAACTTTTGAAAGCTTTTACTCACATCCTGATTTTAGCAGAGCCACTGAGGAAATGTGTTGTTAAACAGACAGAGGCTCAATATATAGCAATTACTTACTGACTGTAGCATTAAGACAGTTTACCATCAGCAATGACAAGCAAATCCAAGAGAGTTGGGATGCTGTAAAAAATGTGAATAACAGAATGCAATGATTTCTACATCTCAAAGCCAACTCCTTTTATTCACAATAGCATATGATGATACTTTATTGATCCCACAATGGGGAAATTACAGTTAACAGAACACCATCCAAGAAGACAACCAGAACAAACATGGGGAGATAGGTGAACTGTGGCCATGCTGCCCCCCTTCTGGGGGCGCTGCCATTAAAAAGACAGAAGCAATAGTGAAAACATATAAGGATGAGTGAGGGAAAAAATCATCTCATACTTTGTATACATACACACATACACAGAATATAGAAATCCTCAAATGAATAAACAGAAAAAAAAATGTACCACTTTAAGACAAATATCAGTTCATTTTGAATCTGATGGCAGCAGCATGTCTCCAAAGCTGGGCTGTGGCAACAAAAGGCTGGAAAAGTCAAATGAAAACGGTTGTAAATGGTTATAAAAAAGAGCATTTACTAAATTTCTTAGTAAAGATGTGCAGAGGTTTAATTTGTAAAAATCTGCATCTACAAATTGTGGAACAATTTCTTCAGTGTCATCATCTACAGTATATAATACCAAAGGATTAAGAGAATATGGAGAACTCTCAACAGAAGGGACGGGCCTGAAAATCAGCAGTGGATGTTTGTGATCTTTGGGCCCTGCATTAAAAACAGATGTGATTCAAGCATGGAAATCAGTGCACAGCCTCAGGAATATGTTTATGGAAAGTTTCTTTAAAAAAGGAAAGTTTGCATGCAAAATCACCATCAGATTCACGGCACGTCTATACTGGCCAGTTTTGTTCTTACAGCTGTGCCAGTGACTCAGACATATTCCAAATCCACAGGTTTCTGCTCCCTGTCTACAATCTGCATACTATCTCAATACCTTCACAACCCCTTATGCCCCCTCTGTGTGAGGAGGTGGAGTGGATAAAGAGGTGGCAACGTAAGACAGAACCACCAAGACAAGAAACTGGCTGAAGAGACTTGGATAATGGAGTCAGAGAAAGAAACCATAAGAGGCGTAGCTTTCCAGAGTGTTCCTATGGGACTGATGACCTTTTTGTCCAGCCACTCTCCAGGAGACCGTCTCCAGAGCCATGCACTGAGGTGAGTCTGACTATATACTATAGCCAGTGTCTCTCGACCTCAGCCCGCTGCGCTCCCGGCCGGAGGGGCGGAGACACTCACTGTGACGGAGCGCGACGTGAGGAGGGCGTTTAGACGTGTAAACACCAGGAAAGCGGTTGGACCAGACGGTATTAGTGGACGTGTCCTTAAGACCTGCGCTGACCAGCTGGCACCTGTGTTTACACTGATATTCAACCTCTCACTGAAACTGTGTGTGATTCCCACCTGCTTTAAAAAGTCCATCATAGTCCCAAAGAAACAACACCCCAGCAGCCCCAATGACTTCAGGCCCATAGCGCTCACCTCTGTGGTGATGAAATGATTTGAGAGACTCATCAAGACATTCATCACCTCCTCACTGCCCACCACCCTCGACCCACTACAGTTCGCATACCGGCCAGACAGATCCACAGATGACGCCATATCCTTCCTCCTCCACAAGACCCTTTCACACATAGACACCGGTAAGGGGAACTATGTGAGAGTGCTGTTTGTAGATTACAGCTCAGCATTCAACACCATAGTTCCCTCCAGGCTGGTCTCTAAGCTGCTGGACCTGGGCCTGGGCCCATCCCTGTGCAGGTGGGTTCACAGCTTCCTGACCAGCAGACCACAGGTGGTACGAGTGGGTCACCTCACCTCATCCTCCCTCACCCTCAACACCGGATCCCCCCAAGGCTGTGTGCTCAGCCCTCTGCTGTACTCACTGTACACCCATGACTGCGAGGCCACGTCAGAGTCCAACGTCATCATCAAGTTTGCTGACGACACTGCTGTTGTGGGACTGATCTCCCACAATGAGGAGACAGCCTACAGGAGAGAGGTCTCCCGCCTGGAGAACTGGTGCCAGGAGAACCACCTCCTGCTCAACGTCAGCAAAACGAAGGAACTGATCGTGGACTTCAGCAGGAAGCAGCAGAGGGACTACCATCCACTTGTCATCAGTGGTGCTGAGGTGGAAAGAGTGGACACTTTCAAATACCTGGGAGTGACCATCTCACAGGACCTGTCCTGGACTCATCACATAAATATCACTGTGAAGAAGGCCAGACAGCGTCTCTACCTCCTCAGGCGGCTGAGAGACTTCAAGCTCCCACTCAAGGTGCTCAGGAACTTTTACACCTGCACCATCGAGAGCATCATGCGTGGGAGCATCACCACCTGGATGGGAAACTGCACCAAGCAGGACTTCATGGCCCTAAAAAGGGTGGTTCGTTCAGCTGAACGGACCATCAGAACCACCCTCCCCAACCTGCAGGACATTTACACCAAGCAGTGCAGGCTGAGGGCCATGAAGATCCTAAAACAGCCCAGCCACCCCGGACACTCTCTCTTCTCCCTGCTCCCATCAGGCCGGCGTTACCGCTGCCTGAGGACTAAGACTGAAAGGTTGAAGAAGAGTTTTTACCCACAAGCCATCCGTCTGCTCAACTCTGAGCCCTAACTGGACCATTATTGCACAATGTAAATATTATAATATTCTATAGTCCCGTATACAAGTGTGTGTATAGTGTATAGTGTGAATTACTTATTTTTATTTTTATTCTTCTTATTTATATGTGTGTGTATATATGGTTGCAGGTACAAAATACATTTCACTGTGCATTGTACTATGTATAACTGTGCATGTGACAAATAAACACTATCTTATCTTATCTACTAGCTCAGGCTCCTTCCCCACCAAAGAGGTGACATTCCATGTCCCAACTGAGCCTCAATAGCTGAGGATCAGCCCGCCAGGTTCTCCACTCTTCACACATTACACCCGACCCCTACAACCCCTCCTACAGGTGGTGGGCTAACAGGAGGGCCCATGTCTCTTTGGGCTGTGCCTGGCTGGGTACCATGGGATAAGGCCTGGCCACCGGACGCTCTCCTTCAATATTTGAGAAATTTTTCAAACTGATATGAGTTTGAGTTTTTCCATAATATTCCTCTTCTACAAGAATGTAATTATTTATGTGTTAGATATTGATTTTTTTTTGTCTTGTTTTGTTTTTTGTAACTTTTGTTTCTTCTAAAATATATTTTACTTTTATGATGTGCAATAAAATAATCTACATCATCGTAAAGCTAAAAACCCCTAAAACTTGATCTAAAATACTTATTTTGGGAAGTTTTACTATAATTATTAAAATTAGATTAGAATAAACAACTTTCTCAAGAAGTGAACTCTTTACCATTGTTGCAGCACCTGCTTTGAATGGTATCAGTCCATTAAATGAACGTTATTAGCTGCTAATAACATTCATTTAATGGACTGATAGCATTCAGTGGGTGGTTTCAGGGGTTTGTGATGTCTTCTATTTTCCAGAAGAATTAAATTATTAAGCTATTTGCCTGTTAGTGTTATCAGGAGCACTAAGAATAAATAATTAGTTTGAGGCAGGATTTTCATTTGTTGCAGTTCAGACAAAGATAATGCAAGGCTGATCCAGCATCTGTAATAATTTTCAGCATTTTTAAAAGAGGCTGTAATTGAGGTTAAAATCTCTGTTGCCAATGTGAAGTGGGGGGGAAGGGTCCTGAGCTCAGAGAGTGGCAGGATTGTTGATTTATTCCACCTGATTATGTATGTAGAGATTTTATAATCCTGGGTTATACTGAAAGTTTCTTGTAATCAGATATGTGGATCTCTAGATATAATAATAATAAATCATTTGCATATAAAGGCTTTGTTTTGTGTATTCTTGAATGTATTTCTTTTATTTTTTTCTTTTGCTGCAGCAAGTGGTTCAATGAATATAGCAATTAAAGATGGAGAGAGAAGGCATCATTGTGTGGTTCCCCTGGGAAGTGTCAGATGTCTGTGATGTGACCCCGTTTGTGGTTATTGTGGCCCTGGGTGAAGTGTTTTTATCCAGTGGATGATCAGCTCTCAAAAACCACATCTGTGTACTTTGTACTTTATCAAATGCTTTTTTGTGTGTCTAAATTAGGGGCGCGACTTATTAAGCTGAATAATCTTCAAACATGCCTGCCCACCCTCTGGCCAGTTGGTCTTTTCATTTACCCCTCCCTCTTCTACAGTAAGGCATCGTCCTTTAACAGACATAAATAGAGCAGGAAGCATCTGCAGACATCACAGAGGACGGACGTGTTTACAGAGCTGTGACAGCAAAAATGATCACAGATTTCTTCTTTCTGCTCTTACTCATAGGTAAGCTAAGATTATTCTGTCTAATTTAACACTGGTGATAATTTCTGCTGTTTTTATTATTATTATTAATTATTTAAATTCAGGAACACTTTGTTTTTTATTCTAATAGATAAAAAAAATCAGTTTAAGGACTGCTTGATACTCAAACTAGACAGTAAATATGAGACATTGGCATCAATAAATAAGTTATTAAATTAAATTAATACGATATTTTTATATCATTGTGTAGCTTACTAAATCAACCTTTAAGATGATATCTGGAAATTTACAATCAAATTTTAAACAACGAATCACAATGTTTCACAGTCCTAATGTGCATTTTAGAGTTCTATACTTAAAAATATTGAAAAACCTGCAGGTACTGTGTCAAAAATGAATAAATAAAATAAAATTCTTTGGTAACTGTTCATTTGTAGAAGCAACTTAATAAGAGAATCAACTGGATTGGTGAAAGGATAAAAGAGGATTGTTTGGAAAATAGGATGCTGGGAGTTTTGTTGGCATGAAAGAACACATTAACATAACTCTTGCCTCCTTTCATTGGCTTCCAGTGAAATTTAGACTCATGTATCTATGTTTGTAGGTATGTATAATTATATCATAATCTCTTTGTATATAACATTTGGATTTTTCTGTAATGTGATGCACTCTGCAAATGTCTGTTTGAACTATGCTAAAGATTTTTTACTTTTTTTTGTCAGGTGGACATGGCTCCAATTTAGAGCTACAAGATGGTGATCAACAAATAACCAATGAGACCATTATTAGAGGTACTATTATTTTATTAAATGCTGTAAAAATCAACTTGAACATACACACATTATGTACATGAGAAAGGTATTTTTGCATTATGGCTAAATCCCTGAGTATAAATACTGTATTTTTTTAACAAATAAATAAATGGTATCAACACACAAACATGTGACAAAGGAAGCGCACCATCTTTCAGTTCAAAGGTTTTACATATCAGGTCAGAACTGTTACTTTGTGTTTTTTACTTGTGAAGGAAGGCGCAATAAACACTTAAGTTCTCATTTAAAAGATTTTATATATTGATGAATCAGAAAAATATCATGTACATGGATCCTCTCGGCTCAGAAAATTGCAGTCTGGCAGCAGTTAACTACAACCAACCTTACCAAGAAGTAGGGCTGCAACTAACGACTATTTTGATAGTCGATTAGTCATCGACTACTGAAACGATTAATCGACTAATCGGATTATGAATCACATAATTATGAAATGACACTTATGTAGCTATCAGCTTTTACATTTAGCATAAGGTTATTTAAAATGTGGTAGTAAACCCACGAAAGATGGATACTTCATTCAGAAATTTTAATCAGGTTTGCTGCTGATATAACTAACGGTCCATTTTTCCAACCATAAAAAATATATAGTACTTTTTCATCCCTGTAAAACAAAGTTGGCACAGTTTCACCAGTATCCCCCATCACTAAACATGCTGCTGAATGACAACTGGTCTGTAATTCTGACGTCATTTCCGGGTCCAAATGCTCCTGCAGCCATTTCCGCTTCTCTTTCTCATCTGTAAAATCACAGCTGAGTGTTTTTTTGTTGTTTTTTTTTCATGTCAGATCGGTTTAAACAATTAGGGACACAACATTGCGGCATATTGATCACGAGACAGTTTGGACCTGGAAATGGAATTCTACCATCACTTAACCGATTGACCATGTGTGAAGCTCGCCAGAGATAGATGGACAGGAAGACGTCTCACTCCACTAGGAAAAAAAACGGATCCAAGGTTTTGGACAATTTCACACTGATCATCTAAGCACGCCCTGTTCTTTCACCAATAGCCACTAAACATGCCACTGAATGCTATTGCGCATGTGTGAAGCTCGCCACAGATAGATGGACAGGAAGATGTCTCACTCTGTTAAAAAAATCACCAGTAATAAAAAACGACTATTATCGACAATTAAATTCGTCATCAACTATTTTTATTGTTGATTAATCGCAACTAATCGTTGCAGCCCTACCGAGAAGCTAACCTAACGTTTTATTTTCCTGCTAATCACAACCTTATTGGTTCACAACATGTGGGGGCGGGGCTATGGTTTAGACCTTGCCTTTCCTTTGTTGGTGCGCGGGCTGGTCCCAGCCCCTCGGCACAGCCAATCGGCAGCACAGAAACCCTAAAGAGGAAAACATCTACAGACCAGGCCACACTCTCCTTAAGAAGATGTGGCTAATTTGCATTTTCTGAAGCAGTGGGAGAGTGACATTTTTACTGTTCACTTTTCACTTTAATGTGTGCGTGATTTTAGCGAAGTTATCAGTGATCTTCGTACAAAACGTATTCTTCAAAGCCATGACGGTTGAGCAAGAAGATTAATATATATTTATACAGCTGTGGAAAACAATCTGGTGACTACTGGGCTCACATTTTATCTGCTCTCTGCCTCTCTAATTGATTTAATTCTTCAACCCACTGCTTCAGCCACTACTTAGTTATTTTAGTTATTTCATTATTTAATCCAACTAATAATTTATCAGTTAACGTATGTCTGTGTAGATTCTCAGTCATCCAGGTCATAGTAGTCTCTGGAGCTTGAAAAAGGCGACTGGACTTCTTTTTGTTTCTTGAAGACGTTTCACCTCTCATCCGAAAGGCTTCTTCAGTTCTCAACCAAATGGTGGAGAGACCCAGGTATTTAAACCCCTGTGGGCGTAGTCCCCTGGAGGTGGTTATGACCCTTTATTGATCATGTGCGTGGACACATGTGCCCAGGTGTGAAGGGGGCGTGGGTCATGTTTAATCAGTGGTTTCAGTTGAAACCAATTTAGGACTCCGCTCCATTGTTTCCTGTGGCCTATTGAGGTCACTGGAACAAAGGTGTGAATGGGGGTTGAGACGTCTGGGAAGGGAGCTCAGGACAGCACTGTAAGCGGGGGAAAGATGGTGACGTAATCCACCTCCTCTGTTCAATGATGGTTGTTCACAGTGGACATAGATGGCTTCTTTCACTCCTCTTTCAAACCATCTGTTTTCGCTGTCCAAGATGTGAACATTGGCATCCTCAAAAGAGTGCCCTTTCTCCTTCAGATGCAGATGTACTGCTGAATCTTGTCCTGTCGAGGTGGCTCTTCTATGTTGTGCCATTCGTTTGTGAAGAGGCTGTTTGGTTTCACCAATGTAGAGGTCCGAGCACTCTTCACTGCACTGAACAGCATACACTACATCGCTGATCTTGTGTTTGGAGGGTTTGTCCTTGGGATGAACCAGTTTTTGTCTTAGGGTGTGACTTGGTTTGAAGTATACTGAGATGTCATGCTTGGAGAAAATTCTTCTGAGTTTCTCTGACAAGCCTGACACATATGGGATGACAATGTTGTTCCTCTTGTCCTTCCTATTCTCTGTAGTTTGTGTTTGGCCTTCATTCCTGTGCATCTTAGCTGATTTGATGAAGGCCCAGTTGGGGTAACCGCATGTTTTGAGGGCTTTCTTAATGTGTGTGTGTTCCTTATGCTTCCCTTCTGCCTTAGAGGGAACACTTTCCGCACGGTGTTGTAGGGTCCTGATCACCCCAAGTTTGTGTTCCAGAGGGTGGTGGGAGTCAAAGAGGAGATACTGGTCTGTGTGTGTGGGCTTCCGGTAAACTTCAATGTTGAGGCTTCCATCTTCCTCGATAAGCACTGCACAGTCCAGGAATGGTAACTTGTTATCTCTGGTGTCCTCCCTGGTAAAACGTATGTATTTATCCACTGAGTTAATGTGACGAGTGAAGGCTTCTACTTCTTGGGTTTTGATATTGACCCAGGTGTCATCTACATATCTGTACCAGTGGCTAGGTGCCATCCCTTTGAAAGAACCAAGAGCTTTACTTTCCAGTTCCTCCATGTAAAGGTTGGCTACAATGGGAGACACTGGGGAGCCCATGGCACATCCATGCTTCTGTCTGTAGAATCCATCATTGTATTTAAAATATGTTGTGGTAAGGCAGAGATCTAAAAGTGTACAAATCTGATCTGGGGTGAAGCTGGTTCTGTTCAGTAAGGAATCGTCTTCCTGTAGTCGTCTTCTGACGGTCTCCACTGCCTCAGTTGTGGGTATGCAAGTGAAAAGTGAAACCACATCAAAGGACACCATGGTTTCATCTGGATCCAGTACAAGATTCTGGACCTTGTTAGTAAAATCTGTAGAGTTTTCAATGTGGTGGGGTGTGTTGCCAACAAGCGGTGATAAGATGGTGGCGAGGTGTTTGGAAATGTTGTAGGTGACCGAGTTAATACTGCTGATAATGGGTCGAAGTGGGACTCCTTCTTTGTGGATCTTCGGGAGTCCATAAATGCATGGAGTGGTTTCTCCAGGGTACAGGCGGTAGTAAGTGGGGCGGTCAATGGCTTTTTCCTTTTCAAGTTGTTGCAGGCAGCAAACAACTTTTTTCTTGTAGTTGCTTGTGGGATCACGTCTCAAGACCTCATAAGTATTGTTGTCACTGAGGAGTGTAGTAATTTTGTTGTGGTAATCCGATGAATTCAGCACAACCGTGCACCTCCCCTTGTCGGCTGGCAGTATGGTGATGTTTTGATCCTTGCTTAGGGCTGTGATGGCCTTCTTCTCCTGAATGGTGAGGTTGGATGGAGGAAGTCTTGCACTGGAGAGGGTGGCTGAAACTTTCATCCTGATCTGTTCTGCTTCAGGATGAGAAAGTTTGTTATTTCTTATAGCGGTTTCTGTTGCTGTGATGAGGTCTACTATAGGAAGCTGTTGTGGGGCTATGGCAAAGTTGAGGCCTTTGGCTAGCACATTTTCTTCTGGTTTGGTGAGGACCCTGTCTGACAGGTTCTTCACCCACTTTCCTTGGTTTCCATTGCTTATCGTGTCGTCCTGTTTGTTAACAGATGAATGGTATGCCTTGGTTTGCAGAGTTTGAAATTTACGTAGTTGTCTTACCTTGCCTTTGATGTGTTGTGCGAGCTGGGCTTTGTCCACAAATGTAAAAACTTCTTCTGCGATGGTGTGAGGTACGAGTGATGAGAGTTTCTGCTGAGTCTGGTGGATTATGTTCTGGAGTGCATCTATGGTGAAATGGACCTGTCTTATCCTTTCACTCAAAAGGTGGTTCTGTGCTCTCCATAGAATTTGGTCAGCTCTATGTCCTTTTACTGTGGACCCAAGGTGCAAACTCTTGGGAACCAGTCTGGACTGTCTGCATCTCAAGTTGAAACGAAGGTGGTTCCTGTAGTCCGCTAGCTTTCTTGAGTCCCTTTCATACTCCCGCACCAATTGAAGGGTGTTCCTCCCAGACGTCTCAACCCCCATTCACACCTTTGTTCCAGTGACCTCAATAGGCCACAGGAAACAATGGAGCGGAGTCCTAAATTGGTTTCAACTGAAACCACTGATTAAACATGACCCACGCCCCCTTCACACCTGGGCACATGTGTCCACGCACATGATCAATAAAGGGTCATAACCACCTCCAGGGGACTACGCCCACAGGGGTTTAAATACCTGGGTCTCTCCACCATTTGGTTGAGAACTGAAGAAGCCTTTCGGATGAGAGGTGAAACGTCTTCAAGAAACAAAAAGAAGTCCAGTCGCCTTTTTTCAAGCTCCAGAGACTACTATGACCTGGATGACTGAGAACCTACACAGACATATTGCCTTGCACTTTGGGAGGAACACCCTTCAATTGGTGCGGGAGTATGAAAGGGACTCAAGAAAGCTAGCGGACTACAGGAACCACCTTCGTTTCAACTTGAGATGCAGACAGTCCAGACTGGTTCCCAAGAGTTTGCACCTTGGGTCCACAGTAAAAGGACATAGAGCTGACCAAATTCTATGGAGAGCACAGAACCACCTTTTGAGTGAAAGGATAAGACAGGTCCATTTCACCATAGATGCACTCCAGAACATAATCCACCAGACTCAGCAGAAACTCTCATCACTCGTACCTCACACCATCGCAGAAGAAGTTTTTACATTTGTGGACAAAGCCCAGCTCGCACAACACATCAAAGGCAAGGAAAGACAACTACGTAAATTTCAAACTCTGCAAACCAAGGCATACCATTCATCTGTTAACAAACAGGACGACACGATAAGCAATGGAAACCAAGGAAAGTGGGTGAAGAACCTGTCAGACAGGGTCCTCACCAAACCAGAAGAAAATGTGCTAGCCAAAGGCCTCAACTTTGCCATAGCCCCACAACAGCTTCCTATAGTAGACCTCATCACAGCAACAGAAACCGCTATAAGAAATAACAAACTTTCTCATCCTGAAGCAGAACAGATCAGGATGAAAGTTTCAGCCACTCTCTCCAGTGCAAGACTTCCTCCATCCAACCTCACCATTCAGGAGAAGAAGGCCATCACAGCCCTAAGCAAGGATCAAAACATCACCATACTGCCAGCCGACAAGGGGAGGTGCACGGTTGTGCTGAATTCATCGGATTACCACAACAAAATTACTACACTCCTCAGTGACAACAATACTTATGAGGTCTTGAGACGTGATCCCACAAGCAACTACAAGAAAAAAGTTGTTTGCTGCCTGCAACAACTTGAAAAGGAAAAAGCCATTGACCGCCCCACTTACTACCGCCTGTACCCTGGAGAAACCACTCCATGCATTTATGGACTCCCGAAGATCCACAAAGAAGGAGTCCCACTTCGACCCATTATCAGCAGTATTAACTCGGTCACCTACAACATTTCCAAACACCTCGCCACCATCTTATCACCGCTTGTTGGCAACACACCCCACCACATTGAAAACTCTACAGATTTTACTAACAAGGTCCAGAATCTTGTACTGGATCCAGATGAAACCATGGTGTCCTTTGATGTGGTTTCACTTTTCACTTGCATACCCACAACTGAGGCAGTGGAGACCGTCAGAAGACGACTACAGGAAGACGATTCCTTACTGAACAGAACCAGCTTCACCCCAGATCAGATTTGTACACTTTTAGATCTCTGCCTTACCACAACATATTTTAAATACAATGATGGATTCTACAGACAGAAGCATGGATGTGCCATGGGCTCCCCAGTGTCTCCCATTGTAGCCAACCTTTACATGGAGGAACTGGAAAGTAAAGCTCTTGGTTCTTTCAAAGGGATGGCACCTAGCCACTGGTACAGATATGTAGATGACACCTGGGTCAATATCAAAACCCAAGAAGTAGAAGCCTTCACTCGTCACATTAACTCAGTGGATAAATACATACGTTTTACCAGGGAGGACACCAGAGATAACAAGTTACCATTCCTGGACTGTGCAGTGCTTATCGAGGAAGATGGAAGCCTCAACATTGAAGTTTACCGGAAGCCCACACACACAGACCAGTATCTCCTCTTTGACTCCCACCACCCTCTGGAACACAAACTTGGGGTGATCAGGACCCTACAACACCGTGCGGAAAGTGTTCCCTCTAAGGCAGAAGGGAAGCATAAGGAACACACACACATTAAGAAAGCCCTCAAAACATGCGGTTACCCCAACTGGGCCTTCATCAAATCAGCTAAGATGCACAGGAATGAAGGCCAAACACAAACTACAGAGAATAGGAAGGACAAGAGGAACAACATTGTCATCCCATATGTGTCAGGCTTGTCAGAGAAACTCAGAAGAATTTTCTCCAAGCATGACATCTCAGTATACTTCAAACCAAGTCACACCCTAAGACAAAAACTGGTTCATCCCAAGGACAAACCCTCCAAACACAAGATCAGCGATGTAGTGTATGCTGTTCAGTGCAGTGAAGAGTGCTCGGACCTCTACATTGGTGAAACCAAACAGCCTCTTCACAAACGAATGGCACAACATAGAAGAGCCACCTCGACAGGACAAGATTCAGCAGTACATCTGCATCTGAAGGAGAAAGGGCACTCTTTTGAGGATGCCAATGTTCACATCTTGGACAGCGAAAACAGATGGTTTGAAAGAGGAGTGAAAGAAGCCATCTATGTCCACTGTGAACAACCATCATTGAACAGAGGAGGTGGATTACGTCACCATCTTTCCCCCGCTTACAGTGCTGTCCTGAGCTCCCTTCCCAGACGTCTCAACCCCCATTCACACCTTTGTTCCAGTGACCTCAATAGGCCACAGGAAACAATGGAGCGGAGTCCTAAATTGGTTTCAACTGAAACCACTGATTAAACATGACCCACGCCCCCTTCACACCTGGGCACATGTGTCCACGCACATGATCAATAAAGGGTCATAACCACCTCCAGGGGACTACGCCCACAGGGGTTTAAATACCTGGGTCTCTCCACCATTTGGTTGAGAACTGAAGAAGCCTTTCGGATGAGAGGTGAAACGTCTTCAAGAAACAAAAAGAAGTCCAGTCGCCTTTTTCAAGCTCCAGAGACTTTATCAGTTAACCAACAACTATCTTGTTCCATCTAAAACATGGCAGCACGGTTTGCAAAGTTGCATCTAAACAAACTGCAAGACAAGTGGAGGAGGAGTCATATGATCTGAGTTTGCTTTGCAGGAACAGGACCTGAGTAACTTGCAGTTATTGAGATGACCATGAAGTCCTCTGTATACCAAAGTATTATAGAGTTAAATGTGAGGCCATCTGTCCAATAGTGGTGGGCAGATCGATCCAAAATATCGATAGTATCGATACAACGCTGGTATTGGTATTGAACAATATTAGTGTGATAGGATCGATACTTTAGTTTGTTTGTCTCCTGTAAGTTCAGTGTGTTGCTCCTGTTCACCAGGGAGCAGATATGTCTGTGCAAACACAGCTCCTCTCACGCAGGCACTCTTTGCTCCGCCCCCTCCTCTCCCTCATCTCTGCACTGCTGTGATTAGTTGTCTGTGGTCACGTGACTCAGCAGCACTGAGCAGTTATGGGCTGCAGTGAGTGAGAAAGCCGAGCGTCGTGCAGCTGTACTTTACAGCTGGAAATGAAATCAGTGTAAACAGTGATGCGTTTTGGGAGGAAATTCTCTACTTTGGCAACACCATGGACTTATTTAAAGACGTGAGAGAGCACGAAAAAGAAAAGGCTTGGTTCCCAAGGAGCAGGAGGAAGGGTATCCCTCAGACAGACCCAAACCCCGACCCGGAGACAGAGTCCACTGCCACAGTCCTTTCAGAGAGGCTAAGAATAACCAGGTAGCTAATATAGCGGTGAAAGTGATGTTTCAGTCATCACTCATGTCGGTTCTTCAGGATTAGTTAATGTTAAAAAGTAACTTATCGTCTTAGCGGTTACTTCAGCAGACTGATTTCCTATAGACAATATTCAGGCAGTCAAGTATATATTCAGCCCATTAAACTATGTTAAATTACTTTATTGAAACTAACCCTTTGTGCAGACTCATCAACTCTGTAACAGACTGTCTATGATTTAATTGTTTTAATATTTTATCTTTACTCTCGATCAAGTCTGCATTAAGAGAATAAAAACTCAACCTGCTCCCGACAGTTTATTTTCAGAGTTTCACTTCCTAATCAGCTGGATGTGCCATGATTTGCATGAAACGCCCCTTTTAGATAGGGTGGTGCTGGCAGCATCTAACCATTCATGTTAACCTGTAGGGCAACCCTGCTATTAACTAACTTAACCTAGCCGGTTAACTTAAGTTGATAACGACTGTTTATCCTGATCGCCAGTGTTAGGCTAAGTTAATCCAGATAACAGAAAGATACCCTGAGTATGTTGAACTCCCTTCATAATGCAGGTCCCTGGTTTCCAAAGAAAATCCAGTTTCAAAATCCATGAAAAGCTGAAAGCTGTGTTTTATTGTGTTGACTAATTATTGTGGAAAGTAAAAATCACAGTGATTTAGTGGTCATTAAAATGTGTTCAGATTTGGCAAAGTGATGATGATTCATGTCAAATCATGACACACTGCTCTCCCCTACATAAGCAGACTTTATAAGTCAAAAGTATCGGTATCGATATTGGTATCGTCAATACTGGCCCTATATTTACTTGTATTGGATCGATACCAAAATTTGCAGTATCGCACACCACTACTGTCCAACATCTAAAGAAAAGAATCAAGGTGCTGCAATGGTCCAGTCAAAGTTCAGACCTTAACCTGACTGAAATGCTGTGGTGGGACCTTTAGACAGCTGTGCTTAAACGAATGCAAATAAACCTCACTGAGCTGAAGCAATGTTGTAAAGAAGAGTGGACCAAAATTCCCTCACAGCAATGTGAGTGATGGAGAACAATAACTGCAAGTTACTGCTGCTAAATGTTGTTCTACAAGCTGTTGAGTCATGGCACCTACTTGGTTTTTTCCATACAGTTTTTCTGCATTTTGGCTTATGTCATTAAATAAATAATGACATGACGTAACATGTCATGTGCTGTTCATCTGAGTTTTTACATAATTGTGGAACCTAATAAAAAGAGGACAGTGTTTTTACTAGTGATCCGATATTCAGTATCGGTATCGGTCCGATCCTGACCTAAATTACTGGATCAGATATCGGAAAGAAATAAAAAATGCAATCTGAATTCGATTAGTGACTAAATATAGACCTGCAGTAGAAATATGTGAATATAAAGCATTACAAGAATAGGCTCACACAACCCCCAGTTTTTCAGCATAAACACTGATAACGCAACAACAGCTGTCAGCTGATTTACCTGCAGTAAGTCTGCACAAGCACAAAGAGGCGGAGCCGGTGAGCTCAGATGGAGTGGAAGGAAATGGTTTTCTTGTGTCAAAACAAAGCTTTTTTCCCCCCTGTAAGCTCCATTAAACCTTTACTGGGAAACAGCTGGAGGTCCTTCATCAACCGCCTGATCAGTAAGTGAAGAAAAGAGAACTTTGTAGCTGCTCCATCCACCCTGTTTGTTACACACAGGGAAAAACTGCAGTACGGAAGTTAAAATATGCAGATGAACTGTTAATACGAGAAAAGTGTTTCTTATCCAGTTACTCGGGTAACTGATGAAATAATGGATAGAATACTCGATTACTAAAATAATCGATAGTTGCAGCCCTGCTGAAATTTGCAACATACCATAAGCCAAAACATCATCTTCTCACATAGGAGCAACAGGATTCAGGTGATAGAGCGACTGCTGTAAGTAAGTAAAGTTTATTTATTTAGTGCTTTACAAGGACAAAAAGTCACAAAGCACTACAACACAATATATAAAAAAAAAAAAAAAAAAACAGATAAAACACTATGTTAAAAACATATTAACATTACCATATTAAAAGAAAAAGAATAAAAATAAAGTCAACAGAAAGCCTGGTTAAACAGAAAACTTTATTTCTTTTTTTTGCCACAGAGTCAGCTAAACAGACCTGGAGTGGTAAACAGTTTCAGAGCTTTGGCGCCACTGCCTGAAAAGCTCTGCCCCTCCCTGGTTCTTAGTCTTGTATGTGGGACAACCAAAAGATTTTGATTTTGTTGTGTGAGAGACTGTTGACTTATGTAAAAATTATACAGGCACTTAAAAACAATTTTTTTAAAAAAAAATCGGATTTGTATTGGCAGATATCCAAATGTAAAATATTGGTATTGGTATCAGACATAAAATGTGGTATGGTGCCATCCCTAATTTTTTCTATGTTCTGATATGTAAAACCTAAGAATTGAAGGAGGATGTGTTTTTCACAAAATTGTATTATAAAATCTATACATCAAACACATATGCATGCATTTTGGGTTTCTTTAAAGTCTAAAATACTGAAATATTTCAGTTACTAAAATATGTGACATTTTATTTAAAAAGAATAATGAATAAGCTCAAGCAATCAGCATTGACTACACATAACCAGATAAAGATTTCCTGCAAAAGTTTAAATCAGTTTTTTTAAGCTTTTGTGATGCATAAAAACTAAAAATATGTGATTCCACACTTTCAAGTCTGTTGTATAATTTACATACCTCCTTACAAAAAATGTTGGTGCATTGTCTAAAATGTAAATAACAATGCAATTTGCAAATCTCAAACCCACAGAACGTAGAAAACATTAAATTATTAAGCTGAGCAAATTTAGCATTTTAAGCTATTAAGCTTAATTTAGATTTTATGACAGCAACACACTTTAAAAAGGTTGGGATAAGGCCATATTTCACACTGTGTAGTATACACGCTTCTTTTAACTAAGGAAAATAATTGTTGGGATTTTAGGAGAGGAATTCTTTCCCATTCTTGTCCGATATAGGATTCTAGCTGCTCAGCAGTCCCACATCTTTGTTCTAAAAGTTTTCATTTGGCAATTAGTCTGGTTCTGTCAAAGTCCAGGGTCCTGTTGAGCCTGTGTGTTTTTTATTTTTGTTTTATTTTGTCTGTTCTGGGTTTAATTTGTTGTGAGGTTTGGTCATGTTTTGATTTTCTAGTTCCTTGTGCTTCTGGGTGTTCTGTATCAGGTCTGTATCAGGGTTATAATAGTTTTGGATTTTATATTATCGTTTAGTTTTAGTTAGTTTTTACTTTTTTTTCTCTAATTCAGTTAGTTTTAATTAGTTTTCAGAGTGGTTTTGCTCATTTTTATTAGTTTTAGGTTTATTGCTTAGTTTTAGTTTAGTTAGTTTCAGTATTAGTTTTAGTATTTTCACACTTTGTCAGATGCAAGATTCAATGCACAAAAGTGACTATTGTGTAATAAAAACTCAACAAAAGATACCATAAAGAAATATATTCAACAACCAACGGTTCACAAGACAGCAGCACTACATGCTAAATGTGTAATAATTAGGACACACATGAACATCAACAGGGAGAAACAAAGAAAAACATGAACTCCCAAACTCAATAAATTCTACAATAAACTACAATAAACTCCAGCATCAGTGCAGTAGATTAACAACAGCTACATGTGGAGTTTGACAAAAACAAAATCTTTGAAGGAGTCAAAGCTCAAATCCAGCTGCATCCTGATGTTCTCACCACCTGATGCTGCTTCTGTTTTGGAGCTAGCTTGGTTAGATGCTCGCTGATTAGACTTGCAGGGTCTTTGCAGCCTCTGTACACAACCTACGGAAGTGTCCGACCCAGTGGCGGATCTAGGATTTTTCTGAATAAGGGGCCATCAAGGGGCCACAGTATTCATAGAGGGGCCAAGTATTTGTGGTAAATGTGGTGATATACGGACCAATAAAAATTAAAGCCATTACATTACAGTTAGGGTAAATCTTATCACCATGAGGTGTAAGAATTCAGTGAACTTATGTGCCATTTCACTAAATAACCATATCAGACATTTCATACATTACAGCATTAACTGTTGTTGCTCTCCCTAAATGATTCCTGACCTGATGAAAGGGACTGGAGGTGCCCTGCTCCTGACCAGCCTCTGGTCTACTGTGTCCTGCTGCTCTCTTCCTCCTCTCACCCTGCTCATCTTCAGCTGGCAGACTCACTCTTTTGCTCAAAAACTGCTGAATTCCCACCTGAGACTGACCCTTTCTTTTCATATTCTTCTCTATCACTGCCAAACATTATAGTTAATGTTAACACACAAATGCAAATTACAAAGAAGTACATGAATTAGTACTACATGAATTAGTGAAATGCTAACATGTCCAAACACAAGTAGTGCCTCAGTTAACATTACTCTTAAATAACTTTGCTTCTTAATTTAATGTTTGTCAGACTTACGCTGTGACAGCTGTGAGTAAAAAGGAATTTATGACTTATTATTACCAACAAACTCCTCAAAATATACACTGGCATTGGTTGTCGG
>CM024194.1:6178164-6220187 GCA_013435755.1 Amphilophus citrinellus
GAAAAGGACATCATCACAGCTGAGTCTGGACAGAACGTCACTCTGACACGCAAAATTCCAGACAAAATCACAGCTGTAAAGTGGAGCAGGACTGATTTTAATGGGTTTTTTTTATTATTAGTTTATTTGACAGGGACAGTGTACATTAATTAACATTACAGTAAATGCACCAGAATTAGCCAAAAGGCTATTTTTCATCTGTTGTCCCTGGACAGATCTTAAAATTGTCTACCTAAAAACAACAATAAGAGGATTACAATGAACGAATATAAAAGCGCAATAAAACAGATTATAATTCTTCAAATCCTGTTGATAAAAACAGAATCCAAGTTAACTATAATACAGACAAAAAATTATACTACATAACATAAAGACACAAGTGGCAACAGGGTTGGGTTGAGGGGAGACACTGTCCATAATCCTATTAATGCTGACATATCTGATGTGTTATGAACCAGTTTTTTAGATACTTTTTGAACAGAGTGTATGTGGTCAGTTCTCTGATGTTGGTATAAAATATTAACTTCATGTGACTTTTTCCTCCTTAAATACACTGAAAATATATATTTGCACAACAGCCGTCCTTTTATTTCATGTTACTTTCCTGGAGTCAGAAAGTTTGCATAAAGTTTAAAGTAAATACAGCTCATCAATGTCCACAGATTACACAGTGTTTGGTTGGTTGTTTGTTTGTTTGGTTGGTTGGTTGTTTGGTTGTTTGGTTGGTTGGTTGGTTGTTTGGTTGGTTGGTTGTTTGGTTGGTTGCTTGGTTGGTTGGTTGGTTGGCTGGTTGGTTGGTTATTTGGTTGGTTGGTTGGTTATTTGGTTGGTTGGTTGGTTGGTTGTTTGGTTGGTTGGTTGGTTGGTTATTTGGTTGGTTGGTTGGTTGTTTGGTTGGTTGGTTGTGTGATTCTGAGCCGGTGATCAGACATGTGACAGCAGTTTGAAGAGGAAGTGGATGCTGTTCTGTTCTTGTTTGGTATAAATGCTGCATGGTTGGCATTAATTACTCATCCACACAGAGTTTGAGTGTTTCTCTCATGCTGTGACTCAGAGCTGCAGACGGGACCCACAGATGAACATCACACAGAGGGGGGTGGTGTCTATGCTTCATCTCTCTGATGGGAAAATGTTCTCCACACTAACTAATGCCTCTGTGTTGGGATCGTTGGGGGAGCAGTCATACATACCCGATACTTCAGTGGGTTGAGGAGCGTTGAAATCCCCAGTGGGAGGAGATTGCCATGTTGTCTGGAGCCACAAAAGGACTCTGATCCATGTGTGATGTTTTACAGTGGTGTGATGAGGTGCTGCAAAGGGGTTAGAGAGAGGTAACAAGAGGAAACAGGCAACAGGAGGCGAGCACAGCTGAACATAATCAGACTAACAAAACTAAGAAAGCTGAACAGAACACAAGAAATAACAGACTGTCAAAGTAAACGTCCTGATGTGTGTTTTTTTTATTTTTTTTTATTTCTAATGGTCATATGAGGTGACACTCTCCAATAAACATTGTGTTTGCATTATCACAGACTGTAATAATGGACACCTGTAAGGGAATTTCCAATAAACCAAGTTCAAACAGGAGTTTATGGCTGACGTGGTTCTAATGTCCAAAAAAAAGGAAAACTATCTTCCTCTTGTGCTTGAAGATTTATTTATTATAAACTGATGAGGTAACAATGAAGTCCTTCTAGAGGTCAGCATGAACATAAAAAGACAACATTATTAGTGATGTCGTTTGCAAAAGAGCGTCTCTGAGAGTCGATGATCTGCAGTGAATCAGAGGAACTGAATCCTGTGGGATGAGAGCAGCACACTTTATTAGCAGCATTTGGCTGTAACATAAGGAAACTGCAAACAGCAGAGCAGAGTGCCGTCACTGCAAATTACAGTTAGAGCAGGTTCCACCACAATCCTGCACCAACACAGTACAAGTACTTCTGCTAAAAAATACTCTGGTAAAAGTTGAAGTACCTGTTCAACTGCTTTACTTACAGTGGTGTGAAAAAGTGTTTGCCCCCTGCCTCATTTCCTGTTTTTTTGCATGTTTGTCACACTTAAGTGTTTCGGAACATCAAACCAATTTAAACAATAGTCAAGGACAACACAAGTAAACACAAAATGCAAGTTGTAAATGAAGGTGTTTATTAGTAAAGGTGAAAAAAAATCCAAACCATCATGGCCCTGTGTGAAAAAGTGATTGCCCCCTAAACCTAATAACTGGTTGGGCCACCCTTAGCAGCAACAACTGCAACCAAGCGTCTGCGATAACTTGCAATGAGGCTTTTACAGCGTTCTGGAGGAATTTTGGCCCACTCATCTTTGCAGAATTGTCCTAATTCAGTTACATTAGAGGGTTTTCGAGCATGAACGGCCTTTTTAAGGTCATACCACAACATCTCAATAGGATTCAGGTCAGGACTTTGGCTAGGCCACTCCAAAGTCTTCATTTTGTTTTTCTTCAGCCATTCAGTGGTGGACTTGCTGGTGTGTTTAGGATCATTGTCCTGCTGCAGAACCCAAGTACGTTTAAGCTTGAGTACACGAACAGATGGTCTGACATTCTCCCTCAGGATCTCTTGGTAGACAGCAGAATTCATAGTTCCATTTATCACAGCAAGTCTTCCAGGTCCTGACGCAGCACAACAGCCCCAGACCATCACACTACCACCACCATATTTTACTGTTGGTATAATGTTCTTTTTCTGAAATGCAGTGTTCCTTTTACGCCAGATGTAATGGGACACACACCTTCCAAAGAGTTCCACTTTTGTCTCATCGGTCCACAGAATGTTGTCCCAAAAGTCTTGGGGATCATCAAGATGCGTTTTGGAAAAATTGAGACGAGCTTTAATGTTCTTTTTGCTCAGCAGTGGTTTTCTTCTTGGAACTCTGCCATGCAGGCCATTTTTGCTCAGTCTTTTTCTGATGGTGGAGGCATGAACGCTGACCTTAACTGAGGCAAGTGAGGCCTGCAGTTCTTTGGACGTTGTTGTGGGGTCTTTTGTGACCTCTTGGATGAGTCGTCGCTGCGCCCTTGGGGTAATTTTGGGCGGCCGGCCACTCCTGGGAAGGTTCACCACTGTTCCGTGTCTTCGCCATTTGTGGATAATGGCTCTCACTGTGGTTCGCTGGATTCCCAAAGCTTTGGAAATGGCTTTATAACCCTTTCCAGACTGATAGATCTCAATTACTTTCTTTCTCAATTGCTCCTGAATTTCTTTGGATCTCGGCATGATGTGTAGCTTTCAAGGATCTTCTGGTGGACCTTACTGTGTCAGGCAGCTCCTATTTAAGTGATGTCTTGATTGGGAACAGGTGTGGCAATAATCAGGCCTAGGTGTGGCTAGGGAAATTGAACTCAGGTGTGAAAAACCACAGTTATAGTATGTTTTAACAAGGGGGGCAATCACTTTTTCACACAGGGCCATGATGGTTTGGATTTTTTTTCACCTTTCTTAATAAACACCTTCACTTACAACTTGCATTTTGTGTTTACTTGTGTTGTCCTTGACTATTGTTTAAATTGGTTTGATGTTCCGAAACACTTAAGTGTGACAAACATGCAAAAAAACAGGAAATGAGGCAGGGGGCAAACACTTTTTCACACCACTGTAAATCTCTGGACCTTGAAAAAAGGTGCCTGGACTTCTTTCTGTTTCTTGAAGACGTTTCTCCTCTCATCCCAAAGGTTTCTTCACTTCTCAAACCAAAGGTGGAGAGACCCAAACTGTTTAAGGGAATTTAAACCCAGCTCTGTTCTCTGTGTCCTCCATAGTAGAGGGTGACTGTGCCTCCACCTAAACACCAACATGAGGATCCTCAGGGGTTACAGTGGGATTCAGAAGGTGGAGGAACCCTAAGATCAGCTGTAGTGTCTCTGCATGGGGAGAAGAACCACAGCTTTCTATTGTAGCTGCAGTAAATGATGTTGGTGTGCAGGCTGTGATCAGCTGACCTGCTGCTGTGATCAGCTGACCTGCTGCTGCTCTTCTTCCTCTTTCTTCCATCTTTCTCCAACAGAGTGAAGTTATCGCTCATTCTTTGCTCTCCATGTAAATACAGCAGCTCTTCTTTTAGCTCGCAGACACACTGTGTGACAAACCGCACACACTTTTTGTGTTTGCTGATATTTGTTGAGCATTTAGAAACATTGAATTTAAAATTACCTGCCACACGTTACTCTGTATATGCTGGCTCCTCTTCTGTAGTGCTAGCTAAATGCTGAAGTACTGCGAGCACAAATTATGGACATCTTCCCTCGGTCCGGCCTTTAGCCCTGATTATAGCGCTGTAAATGATACATGAATTATATAGTTTTGCCTCTTTAATTTATTTGGATGCGATAAGCCCGGTGACGGAGGAGACGCCAGTACGATTGTCTCTTATGTGTTATTATTCCTCCGTTTAGGCTCAGATCGTTTGATGTTTGACGGAAATAAGACGTTTAACCTAAAGTAACGAGTCTGAAAGTGTAAAGAGTTTCTCAGCACACAAACCATTCATTTATGCTCAGTTAGGCTAAAATATGAGGCTACCAATGCTAACAAGTAAACACCCTAAAGAGCCAAACTTCCCATCACTGCTCCTCATCTCTCAGCCCATGCCCCTCCCATCATGAAACCCCCCCAGATTCCCATGCTGCACCTACGTGCTCAAAGCAGTAATTACAGAGTGATATTATTACCTTAACTAAACATAACTCAGATGTTCAAATTATTCATCTTGAAATGATCAGTTATGCAAATTGTAACCATAAGTAGACCTCGAGTGCCTGCACGTCCTCTTTGTGTGTGTTTGTCCTTCAGTCTCTGCAGTCTTCAGATTCATTCCTGTACAGCTCAGCAGGCTCTCTGATCATCAGTGTTTGATCAGTTAGATCATAAATCACATTAGAACAGGTTAGGTCTCAAAGTCATAGCTGAAAGTTCCTGAAAGCTTATGGTATTACTGTAATCTATGAAGGCTGCTATAGCTCAGGTTATAACACATTAATGTGACAGATGTTATTGATCCTCATTAATCAGATCTTAGCAGGATGTTCCCTTTAACTCTGTTACAGGCTGAAGCTTCACATTATTCCTCTGATCCTTCTGTCATGCAGCATTTCCTTCCTTTCACGGGCCAATCAGAGGACTGTTTGGTGTTAACGTGTCATTTAAAAATGCGCCCCTTCACTCACATCTGTTACCTAATCCCGTTATCACTCATCACCATCTGCACACGCCAGACCTGTTAGACCGAAAGTAAACGTTCCTCTGAGCGTCACACCTGCAGGGTAAGGTGCAGTCAGGAGCTGCAGGTGAGCCCCGGTGTGGGTTCGCTCGGTGAGTGGAGGATTTACCGGGACTTTGTGGCGGTTTGAGCGCTTTAAAGGACAATGAAGACGTTGGTGGTGTTCCTGCTCCTCCTGAACGGTAAGAAGCTCCGTGTGAGCCTGTTTCACCTGCAGCAGGTGAGGCGGGACCCGGACTGACCAGCTGCAGTCAAAGGTCGGACCCGGAGCTCAGAGCTCAGTAACCGCGCTAAGGCAGATTAACCTGAGGCATGATGGGAGAGCCTGTCTGTGCCTGTGCTTGGGGACTGATGAGTGTGTTGTATCCTTAATGGAGCAGTTCAAGTCCAAAAAGTTCCCACCATCATCCATAAAGTGTAGAACGATTAAATTCCCTTTTCATTCATTCATTATGGATGTAGTTAAATCTTTGTTTCACGTTCACGTTCACAGAAAGCTTTTCTTTCCTTCTTGGCAGGTTTCAGTTTGTTAGAGATGCTGCTGTTAATGTTTTATTGCTTTATAAAAGCATTGGATGTTAACCAACAGCAGTCACAACTTCATTTTTATCATTATATTTAAATGTTTCAAGTTTCATTATTTTCTAATCCCAGTTTTCTTCCTGGTGGTTTCAGTAATCCCATCATCAGACTGAAAGTAATGACTGATTCATTTTTGTCAGGCAGGACCGACTCAGACTGACAGGTGATCATGTTTCTCTCTGAGAGCTCATGAAGGAGTCACTCTGAAATCTGAACCAAGGCTTTGAAATGCTGGCTGCAATAACAAACACATTACCTTAGCATAAGTAATAGCATTATCAATAACATTAACATTGAATAATTTACAACCAATTAGTTGTTCCTGGATAATATGTTGCGTTTGCTGGCCTCAGCTGGCATCTGTTAAATGTATAAATTCATTGGTGGATGATCCACAAACATGTTCTAATGCAGAGATGATGATTTATGTGCTGATTTTTTTAACCTTTATTTATACAGGTAGTCCCAGTGACACTCAGTGTCTCATTTGCAAGAGAGACCTGTTTCCAAAACACAATAATTTACAACAATAAAATAATACAATAAATAGTAAGTAAAACGCCAAATGTTTACACAGTCATATTAAAACAAGAACAAGGTTCCAGTGATGATGTAACAAAATTGTTTATCCATATTTTAAAGTCAATGGCCAGCACGGTGGTTAGCACTGCTGCCTCACAGTTAGAATACCATCTGGAAGGTCTGGGTTCGATTCCACCTTGGCCCGGGCCTCCCTCTCTCTGTGTGGAGTTTGCATGTTCTCCCCGTGTCTGTGTGGGTTTCCTCCCACAGTCCAAAGACATGCACTTACTGGGGTTAGGTTAATTGGCTACTCTAAATTGCCCATGGGTGTGAGTGTGGATGTTGTCTGTCTCTCTGTGTTGGCCCCACGACAGGCTGGCAACCAGTACATGGTGTACGCTGCCTCTCCCCCTATGTCAGCTGGGATAGGCTCCAGCCCCCCTGCGACCCTGAACAGGATAAGTGGAAGTGAATGGATGGACAAAGTCATTTGAGAGAGCTACAAGTCCTTCTGTAGTGTGGTCCATGAAGATGGAGCAGAAAAGGAGAAAGTTTTTTCCAAGCTCTGTATGAACTGATGGAAGAATGAAGGTAATGAGTTTCTGAGAATTTTATTTACATAGCATGTAGTTTGATAAACAGGAAGAGACTAAACCAGAAACAGATTTATAGATAAAACCAATGAACCATCCTGGTGAGGCCAATGAGGACCAGTTAACCAGTGAATATAAGGTACACTGGTGTGTTAGGGGTTTACAACCAGTTATAAATCTTAATGCCCCATGATAAACTGAGTCCAGCTGACAGAGAGAATGAGCAGGGGCATTACTATAAATGATGTCACCATAGTCCAGGTGGGGTAAAAAAGTGGCAGCAACAAGTCAGCAAAAAGGAAACATGACCTGTTTCTGAACAAGAACCCCAGTTTCAGCCTCAGTTTCTTTAACAGGTGGTCAGTGTGTGACTTGAAGCAAAGACTGTGATCAATCACAGTAGCTAAGTATTTATATGAGGTCAGGGTTTCAATAATAGTACCGTTGAAAACACATGACCTTGGTTTTCTCTGTGTTTAAAACCAACCTCAGATGAAAAAGCTGTCACTGAATACTGTTCAATGCTAAATACAAGCTTTCGAAAACCGTGTCGATGGTACGAGCACAGCAATAAATAATTGTGTCATCTCCATAAAAGCGGGCAGATGCATTTAGCTTTTGTCTCATACCATTGAGATAAATGGTAAATAATGTAGGTCCTAAGACAGAACCCTGTGGAAATGACATTTAAAAAACTAGAAGAGGAACCATTAAACTGCACACACTGCTTACTGTCATGGTCCTGGGTCGGTGGCCCAGCGTTTTGTGTTTGTTTTGTTCTGTTTTAGTTATATCTCTGATTATGTTTATTAGTTACTTCCTGTGATTTCCCTAAGTGTCCCTCCTCTATGTCGTGGAGTCTCTTGTGTCTGTCTTCCCTGTGTTGTCAGTCTGTGTTCAACTAGGTGTCTGTTAGTCATTCCCTCTGTCAGGTTTTCGAGGGTTAATTCTGCATATGTGTCTTGGTTGGTCACTTCCTGTTTCATTTTGATGGTGTTGTGTTCCCTGTACTTTGTGTTTAGTTTTGCTTCCCCTGTGTTATTAGTCTCATTTGTTCCACCTGTTGTGCCCTGCTGTTTCCTCTTGCCCTTACGCCCTGCTGTGTATTTAAGCCCTCAGTTTTCTTCTGTTCATTGTTGGATCATCGTCCGTGTTTCCTCTTTCCTGCTGTGCGTTTCCCAGTTTAGTTTTTCCCTAGTTCTCCCAGGCTTGTTTTTGTGTGTTTTGGCCTTGGTTGAGATTTTGTTTATTTTCTCCTGTGATCCTCATCAATATAAAGCTCTTAGAGTTTAGCTCCAGTGTCACACGTCTTGCGTTTGGGTCCTACCCTTCCACCACACAGCCAAACCGTGACAGAATGACACAACCACACAACGGACTCAGCGGATGCTAACCAGCACAAACGGCAGACGGGCTCATTTGCAAGAGCTGGTGAGGAACAAACTGTGGCTTGCTCCAGAATGCGAGCCGCAGCTCAGGCACATACATCTCGCCTTGGGAGATCCCAGCGGGGATGAGGGATCTCCGCCCCAGCGCTCATCGCTCTCTCCACCTCTGCAGCCGCTGCCTCACCTGTCAGCCTCACCGCGGCAGCCCCATGGTGCAACAGCTGCTTCGCCCCTGCCCGAGCCTTTGGGGAAAAGGCTGGGTGGGCTCACTTCCTCATGGGACATTCCTTTGCCTGCGGTTTCTCTTGCCAGCTCTGCTTCACGTCCACAACCTGAAACGCTGAAGCGGAGCTCGCGACGCCATAAGAGAAGAATGGCACCAGCAAGCCGTGATATGATGCAGGAATCAGTCAGTGAGAGTTGCGAGGATAGCGGGTTCCTTAATCGCTGGTGATGGAACAGATTAGTTTTTGAGCTATTCGCTTTCTTACAAAGTCTGCAACTGGCAAACTGCAAACCTCCTCCTCTCCTAGGAATTAAGGCGGTAGACTGCGAGGGTGGCGATGTCTGATTTTCTTCCCCTGGTGCAGTGTGTTCACTCATTTCCAGCTTTAGGTGTGTTGTTCAGGCATTATAAATTTACCTTTAAACACACATTAGGGACTCTGTGCAGCTGCTCTCACCCTGACAGGAGTGATGGACAGGTACAGCTTTGGACCACTGACACAAAGTAAAACTCATGACAGGATCAACAACAGGTTAAAACAGCAACAGCAAGAGTAGCTAACAGTTTTAGCAGTGTTTCCATAAAATGTTCTCTCTGCTGTAAATCATCCTGTTATCCTATTAACTACCTGGACTTATTGTAATTCTTGTCCCTGGACCCAGAATATGTTAACAGATTACCCTTTTCAACATAAAACACACGTCTTTACCTTCATGCTTCCCTCTAATGTTCGCATGCTAAAGATGACATTAGCTTACCACACAAATAGCCTAGTTAGCAACATTATGTGCTAATGGTTTAAATTTAAAAAATTCCCAGTTGCTACCAAAAGCATCCTTGGACCTCACTTCGTTCCAGATGTTTGCTGTTATCCTCTTTATGCCTGATTGAACTGTCTCATGTTTTAGAAGTGAATTGTTTAGCTTCCAATAATAATTTCTATGAACTTTAGAAGTGGCAAAGTGAAAGGGGAGACCTATGGAGACTGCACTATGGTCAGTTATTGGAGTTAGCAGATATCTGATCAATGTTTAAGTTATCAGAGAACAACAAGCTGTGATTTCCTGGTGCTGTTCCTATGACTCTATGTAAGGCGTTCGTGTTTTGATGGTGGTGTCGCCACACATCAGTTAGATTAAACTTTTGCATGAATAGTTCTGGGTTTTCATTAATTGCAGTAGAGTTGCAGTGGGCCAACGGCGCAGATCGTGATCAAGCATCATATTTAAATCCCCCTGTTACAATACCTGACATATGAATGATGTTAGAGGCAGTTTGGATATTTTGTTTTTATCAATTTTAAGTGCTTTAAAAACTGTTTTATGATTATTAGAAGAAGAGGGCCAAGAAGCACAAATGCAAAAATAGAATAGAATAGAATAGAATGCCTTTATTTGTCATTATGCAGAATGTTCAATTTGGAGGGCCAATCATGTTGTAATTTGGTAAATGAATATTGCACAATATAGGAGTGATGGATATTGTTCAGTATGAATAATATAATATTGCACAGAGATGTGGGTGTTGCACAGTCACAGTGGGTGAGTGTGAGAGTTCAGGGTGGTGATTGCTCTGGTGAAGAAACTGTTCTGGAGTCATTTTGTTCTGGCTTTGATGCTCCTGTAGCGCCTGCCAGAGGGCAGCAGGTCAGAGGTCAAAGCCAGGGTGTGAGCTATCCTTGATGATGTTCCTGGATCTGCTGATGCAGCAGGAGGTGTAGATGTCCATCAGGGAGGGGAGAGGGCAGCCAACGATTCTCTGTGCTGTCTTGACTACCCTCTGAAGCCTGACCCTGTCTGCCTCAGTGCAGCTGCCGTACCATACTGTGATACAGGGCAGCAGGTCAGAGTTCAAAGCCAGGGTGTGAGCTGTCCTTGTTGCAGTGAAACAGCGGTAGAAAACAGCAGAGTCACACTCTTCTGCCGCTTTCATCATGCGTTTTTGGTTTGAGACCAAGGCTCTATTCCAGGAAGCAGGTTCAGCTCCAGCTCTGGTTTGTTAACCCTAAAATGAGGAAACTCAGGTTTTCAGTTCCAGAAAGAGCTAACTCCAACTCTGAGTCAGTTACCATGGCAACAGACTCTGTGACCCTAACCTGGCAGGTTTTATCCAACAACCTCTGAGTGTCTCTCTGACTCCGCCCCTCCTGCTGCACCTGAACCACCTGTCTGACCCTCCCATTCATTTCCTCCTTCATAAAGTGTCTGTCAGAGCGTCAGAGCAGCGAATTCATCTGCAGACGTTTATGTTTCTACGAGCTCTGAAATCCCAGTTAGACGTTAGTTTGTTATTTTGTAACATGAAGCTTTTACAGTCGTTCACTCGTCAACAGGCTGTAAGGACGGAGACAGCGATGATGTCACGCATTTATAATGAGGCAGCTGCAGCTGTCAGACTGTCAGTCAGTTCCTCTGAAACATTTACTGTAGTTACTGCAGCATCACTGTTACATCACACTGATCTGGATGAAGCTGCTGACACAGAACACACTGTGGATGGAAACATGTCCACATCTTAGAGCTGATGTGAATGTTTGAGTGAATTTCCACATATTTTCCACTGAAAAATCACCTAAATCAGTGATCATCGGCTCTATAACGGATCAGCAAACCGTGTCTGAGTCCACGTGCACAGCAGGAGGATCCAAATGTATCAGGATCAGGGATTCAGACCGGATAAGGTCCAGATCCAGTTCAGGCTCCAGTTATTTCCCAGCTCATCTAGTCTGGATCCGTTCATAATGGATTCATTTTCCCGACACGATCTGCATTCTTTAATTAATTCTTTAATTAAAATGTCTCATCCTCCCAAAATGTACCGAAATATTTAAAACATATAAAGCTGAAACATTCATTATAACATGAATCAGTGGTTTCAGTTGAAACCAATTTAGGACTTCGCTCCATTGTTTCCTGTGGCCTACTGAGGTCACTGGAACAAAGGTGTGAATGGGGGTTGAGACGTCTGGGAAGGGAGTTCAGGACAGCACTGTAAGCGGGGAAAGTTGGTGACGTAATCCACCTCCTCTGTTCAATGATGGTTGCTCACAGTGGACATAGATGCTTCTTTCACTCCTCTTTCAAACCATCTGTCTTCCCTGTCCAAAATGTGAACGTTGGCATCCTCAAAGAGTGACCTTTGACCTTCAGATGCAGATGTACAGCTGAGTCTCGTCCTGTCCAGGTGGCTCTTCTATGTTGTGCCATTCGTTTGTGTAGAGGCTGCTTGGTTTCTCCAATGTAGGTCCGAGCACTCTTCACTGCACTGGACTGCAGACACTACATTGCTGATCTTGTGTTTGTGTTTCCCACAGTAGACCTCATCACAGCAACAGAAACCGCTATAAGAAATAACAAACTATCCCAACCTGAAGCAGAACAGATCAGAATGAAAGTTTCAGCCACTCTCTCTAGTGCAAGACTTCCTCCATCCAACCTCACCATTCAGGAGAAGGTCATCACAGCCCTAAGTAAGGATCAGAACATCACCATACTGCCAGCTGACAAGGGGAGGTGCACGGTTGTTCTGAATTCATCGGATTACCACAACAAAATTACTACACTCCTCAGTGACAACAATACTTATGAGGTCTTGAGACGTGATCCCACAAACCCACTTACTACCGCCTGTACCCTGGAGAAACTACTCCATGCATTTATGGACTCCCGAAGATCCACAAAGAAGGAGTCCCACTCCGACCCATTATCAGCAGTATAAACTCGGTCACCTACAACATTTCCAAACACCTCGCCACCATCTTATCACCGCTTGTTGGCAACACACCCCACCACATTGAAAACTCCACAAATTTTACCAACAAAGTCCAGAATCTTGTACTGGATCCAGATGAAACCATGGTGTCCTCTGATGTGGTTTCACTTTTCACTTGCCACAACTGAGGCAGTGGAGACCGTCAGAAGACGACTACAGGAAGACGACTACAGGAAGACGACTACAGGAAGACGACTCCTTACTGAACAGAACCAGCTTCACCCCAGATCAGATTTGTGCACTTTTAGATCTCTGCCTTACCACAACATATTTTAAATACAATGATGGATTCTACAGACAGAAGCATGGATGTGCCATGGGCTCCCCAGTGTCTCCCATTGTAGCCAACCTTTACATGGAGGAAGTGGAAAGTAAAGCTCTTGGTTCTTTCAAAGGGTGGCACCTAGCCACTGGTACAGATATGTAGATGACACCTGGGTCAAAATCAAAACCCAAGAAGTAGAAGCCTTCACTCGTCACATCAACTCAGTGGATAAATACATACGTTTTACCAGGGAGGACACCAGAGATCACATTTTGATCTCATTTGATCACATTTTGACATCACATGTTCACATTTTGGACAGGGAAGACAGATGGTTTGAAAGGGGAGTGAAAGAAGCATCTATGTCCACTGTGAACAACCATCATTGAACAGAGGAGGTGGATTACGTCACCAACTCTCCCCCCTTACAGTGCTGTCCTGAGCTCCCTTCCCAGACGTCTCAACCCCCATTCACAACTTTGTTCCAGTGACCTCAATAGGCCACAGGAAACAATGGAGCAGAGTCCTAAATTGGTTTCAACTGAAACCACTGATTGAAATGACCCACGCCTCCTTTCACACCTGGGCACATGTGTTCACGCACATGATCAATAGAGGGTCATAACCACCTCCAGGGGACTACGCCCACAGGGGTTTAAATACCTGGGTCTCTCCACCTTTGGTTTGAGAACTGAAGAAGCCTTTGGGATGAGAGGTGAAACATCTTCAAGAAACAAAAAGAAGTCCAGTCGCCTTTTTTCAAGCTCCAGAGATGACAACAGATATTATAAATAAGTGATATATTTGATAACAAACTTTTATTCTGTCTATCATGATGTCAGAGTGGGTCAGGCTGATTAAAGTGACTCGTCATGCTCCACACTGACACGTGTGATCCTCCATCCTCCATTAAAATGGAGGCTCCACCCTTTATTTACTAATTGCCATGGTGAATCCTGGTATCAGAGCTCCATTGTTGATGGCTTTCTTTCCTTACTCACGCACGCGCTAAATCAGGGTGATCATACTCAGAGTTGATTGAACCAACTCTGATAAGCTGTTCTGGAACAGGAAACTCAGAGTTGCCGATCTCTGAGTTGATCAACTCTGAGTTTCTTGAAGCTGCTTCCTGGAATAGGGCCCTGACCTTAGAACAGTTTCAAATTGTTTTTATCTAAAACTTTAAAGTGGTTCAGCATCTCAGTGAATCCTCCAGATGAACAGCAGCACAGAAACAGCTCTGATCAAAGTGATCAATGATTTATTGTTGCTGACTCTGAGCTCTGATTAATCTGGATTATTATCATTATAGTTGTTATTCTAAGACTCTGATCTTTAGTTTCTCTGTGTAACTTTGAAATGTTGGACGTTTGTGTCGTTGTGTCTCCTGTGGTTTCTGTAAAAGTGTCTAAACTTTAACTCAAAGTCACTCATGGACAGAGGTGGCAAAAGTACTGACATTCTATACTAGGGCTGCAACGATTAGTCGACATAGTCGACAATAATCGACAATAAAAATAGTCGACGATGAATTTAATTGTTGACAATAGTCGTTTATTATTACTGGTGATTTTTTTTAACATAGTGACACGTCTTCCTGTCCGTCTTTCTCTGGCGAGCTTCACACATGCGCAATCCGGCTGTTAAGTGATGACGTAGAATTCCATTTCCTGGTCCAAACTGTCACGTGATCAAGTTGCCGCAATGCCGTGTCCCTGGTTGTTTTAACTCGAAAAAAACACACTCAGCTGTGATTTTACCGACGAGAAAGAGAAGCGGAAATAGCTGCAGTTGATAAGGTATGTTACAATCATCTTTAATAGTGACCAGTCATTGGTTATACCAGGGGTCGGCAACCCGTAATCCGGAAAGAGCCATTTGAACCCGGTTTACACGGAAAAGCCGCAAATACTAGCGGAAGCAGGTAGCCGCTACCGGAAGCCGGTAGAGGTTGCCGCGAGTGACGCATATATTGAGAAACTAAAATAAATAAATAAATAAGTAAAATGATTTTATTTTAATATTTCAAGATCACACTAATGTTCCAATTTAAAACTACAACAGAAACCGAACTGAGAAAAACAAAATGCACTTCAACTGGATACTTCGAATTTACTTCCGCGAGCCGCACAGAGCCGCACATTAAGCCTGGATGAGCCGCAGGTTGCGACCCCTGGGTTATACCGCTGCTGTTTATTTAGAATCATTTGGACCCAGAAACGTCAGAGTTAAAGACCGGATAGCATTCAGCCGCACGTTGAGTGATGGGGGATACTGGTAAAACTGTGCAAACTTTGTTTTACAGGGACAAAAAAGTACTATATATATATATTTTTTTATGGTTGAAAAAATGGACCGTTAGTTATATCAGCAGCAACCTGATTAAAGGTTTTGAATGAAGTATGTGTTACTACCACATTTTAAATAACCTTATGCTAAATGTAAAAGCTGATAGCTAAATAAGTGCCATTTCATATTTATGTGATTCATAATCCGATTAGTCGACTAATCGTTTCAATAGTCGATGACTAATCGACTATCAAAATAGTCGTTAGTTGCAGCCCTATTCTATACTTAAGTTGAAGTACAAGTACTTGTGTTAGAAAATACTTTGGTAAAAGTCAAAGTACTGGTTCAACATCTTTACTTGAGTAAAAGTAAAAAGTACAGGCTCTGAAATGTACTCAAAATAAGAAAGTAAAAGTAGTTCTTGGAGGACGTTTCTACCTGCTATTTTTGTGTAAAGCTAACTGAACCTCATTATATATTATTGTAATATAAAATAATACATGAGAACACAAATGTTATTCCAATCTAAATTTTAATCCTAATGAATGCTCTCAGCTTGAATCTGTTCTGTAGGACACAAACAGTGAAAGTGAATTTAAACCCAGCTCTGTTCTCTGTGTCCTCCATAGTAGAGGGTGACTGTGCCTCCACCTAAACACCAACATGAGGATCCTCAGGGGTTACAGTGGGATTCAGAAGGTGGAGGAACCCTAAGATCAGCTGTAGTGGCTCTGCATGGGGAGAAGAATCACAGCTTTCTATTGTAGCTGCAGTAAATGATGTTGGTGTGCAGGCTGTGATCAGCTGACCTGCTGCTGCTCTCTTCTTCCTCTTTCTCCATCTCTGAGTGAACTTCTCTCTCTTTGCTCTCCCTGAAATACAGCAGCTCTTCTTTTAGCTGCAGACACACTGTGTGACAAACTGCACACACTTTGTGTGTTTGCTGATATTTGTTGAGCATTTAGAAACGCTGTATGTACCTGCCACACGTTACTCCCTTCATGCTCGCTCCTCTTCAGTAGCGCTAGCTAAGCTGTTTATGTCCCGCGAGCACAACTTACGGACTCGGTCCGGCCCGCTGTTCACCCTTATTATAGCTCTATAAATGAGACATTAAATATATGGGTTTGCATATTTAATCCCTTTGTACCCGATAAGCCCCAGTGATAGAGGATACACCAGTACGATTGTCTCTTATGTGTTATTATTCCTCCGTTTAGGCTCAGATCGTTTGACGGCGCACTGACCGGAAATGCAAACTTCTCTCTGACGTGTTAAAAAGTAACGAGTCTGTTTGAAAATGTAAGAAGTAGAAAGTACAGATACTTGTGTAAAAATGTAGGGAGTAAAAGTAAAATGTAGTCAGAAAAATAAATACTTTAGTAAAGTACAGATACCTGAAAAATCTACTTAAGTACAGTAATGAAGAATTTGTACTTGTTACTTCCCACCTCTGCTCATGGAGTCTCTGTGTGTGTGTCCTCAGTTTCCCAGCATGCCTCAGCTGTGGAGCTGTATGAGGGGGACTCCTTCATCCTGCCCTGTCAGTTTCCCACTTTTAAATTTCAAGGCTCCTCAGTGGAGTGGAGCCGCTCCGACCTCAGTCCTCCAATCGTCCACCAGCTTCAAGGAGACGAACTGAAAGAGCAGAACCAGCGTTACAGCGGCCGAACATCCATGAAGACTGACGCTCTGGAGACTGGAGACCTCAGCCTGAACCTGACCGACCTCCAACTGTCTGACAGCGCCACCTACACCTGCTCTGTTAGAGACAATAGAACAGAATACCAGAGAGTGAGAGACGTACAGCTGCAGGTCAAAGGTCAGCAACAGACACCTGCTGTATCACTCAGATAGAATTTTATTATTTGCACATAGTCAGAATCACCATGTTGGCTCTTTGAAATACAGGCCTATTCATCAGATTCATTTTATTCAGTCAGAGGTCAAAGGTCATGTTGTTCTTTTTGTTTCTCCACAGAACAGTTTCCTTCCTGGGCCAAAGCTCTCCTGGTCCTCCTGGTTCTTCTCCTTGTGGTTTCTGGAGGACTTTTATTTTATTTCCGTCAGCACTTCATGTCAGGTGAGTCTCTCCTACTACACTACCCATAATGCCGATGGTTAGCAGGTGTCCTCTGGGGTCTGTCGCTCACACAAACTTGTTCCAGAAGCTGAAAGAGTTCAGAGTTCAAACAGCTGATACAGAGAACTGAAGAGAAACTTCCTCCTTCAGACTCAGTCACTGATCAGTGAAACACAGACACAACATGACACAACTAAACAGTGTGTGTGCTCAGTGTGTCTGTTCTTCTGCTCTTCATCCAACATGTCTGCAGCTCTTTACAGGACGCTGTGACTAGTTACCAAAGAACGAGTCAGGAACACATCAGGAACAAACTGACACACAATCTGAGACCAGGAGGAGGGGACGGGGAGGTCATGTGACCATCAGGGAGGTCATGTGACCATCAGACCTGCTGATGTCATCATGTTTGTTGTCCTCTCAGGTTACGAGGTGGAGGTGGAGTCAGGGGTGGAGTCTGTCCAGCTGCCCTGTAAAACTATAGTTCACCTGCCCAAAGGCACTAAGGTGGAGTGGAAGGACGGAGCCAGCAGGAAGGTCCACGTGTATCAGAGCAGCTCTGACCAGCCTGAAGAACAGCACGACTTTTACAGAGGACGAACAAAGATGGAGAGAAACCTGCTGAAACCTGGAGACCTCAGTCTGACCCTGAAACACCCCACAGACACACACACCTACACCTGCACCGCCTACAACAAGAGGGGAGACATCCTGATGGAGAAACAAGTGCAGCTGACAGTCAGAGGTCAGTGCTGTAGATACAGGTCAAAGGTCAGAGGTCATCTTGTTAGCATGTCTGATGTTTGTGGCTGTTTGGGTTTCTCTTTGATTTGGACCCAAATGTAAAAGCTTCAGCAGATGAACTGTAGGACCAAAGTTCATGTGTCAGAGGTCATCTGAAAGGTCACATTTTCTAGTTCCTGAACATGTGTTTGTTAGCATGTGGCTAACACACAGGCTAAGCTAAGTCAGGTCCAATCTGAATAAAAGCCTGTTTTCCTCATGTTTAGAACCAGTAAACAGAGAGCAGTGGCAGTCTGTCTGATACAGAAACATCATGATGTGGAGAGAAGCTCTGTCAGTCACAGTGAGTCAGTGTGAGGTCAAAGGTCACATGGACCTCAGAGAGCCAAAAACCAGCTGACAATCAGAAAGTGTTAAATCTGATGCTGAGTTCAGATGAAGGACGTGGGGAGCAGATGGAGCTCTGTGAGGGCCGTATACACTGGGTTAATGAGCTCAGTCTCAGGTCAGGGATCTGTATCAGCAGCTTTGCTTTCATCTCTCTCTCTTTGATGTGTTGAAGTGCAGCAGGAGGAGATTTCATCAAACACTGGATTCTGATTCATATCAAAGTAACAAAGCAGCTCACTCTGAAATCACTGCGTTCTTCTTGGTGGCTTTCAGAGGAGCTCATGTTCCACTCAGCTGCTGTGTGTGTGTGTGTGTGTGTGTGTGTGTGTGTGTGTGTGTGTGTGTCCCATACGATCACCAGGAGGTCCGTCCTCTGTCAAACAGGCTCAGCAGGTTCTGAGCATTCATTGGAATCAGTGACTCACACAGCATGGAGACATCTAGTGGTCGTGGAGAGAAGTGCAGGTAAATGTAGTGCTGTGAGGTCACTGATGGAGCTCTGTGATTGGTGGATTGAAACCATCCATTTCTGTGTTACCTGGAAACACACCAACATCAGTGCTGTGCCTGAATCAGGAGGCTCAGTTTGAAGAAGCTGAAACAGGTTTAAACAGCTGATCTGAGTTCAGCTTCTTACAAACTGCTGTCCAATCACAGAGCTTCACATGAGCTTTTAGCAGAGCCGTGAGAAACGTGAAGCTGACAGAAGTTTTTCTCCTTCAGACTCAAGTGTGTCTCCTTTGCATCTTCCAGAGTTCATCCTGAGAGTTTCCTGAATGTGAGCTTCCTACAAACAAATCTGTAATGTCCAACATTTGATTCTGACTCAGCATCGATTTCTGCTCAATAACTGACTTCTGTTTAAACCTGAGACACCCCCCCCCCCGACTGAGGCTCGTCCTCCTGACTGAGGACCTGCCATTTTGTCATGGTCGTTGCATTTATTGTTGCAATCCTTAGGTTTTCAGGGGCACAGTTATAGGATGGAGTCTGTGCTCACAGGTTTGAGTCCTCCACCCACCAATAATGACCTCATGCTGATACCCCTACCACCACCACCACCTCATTCCAAATGAATCAATACTTTTAGAAGAAACTATCACAGCCACATGAGGAGAAACTAGAGGTCAGGAAAAGGAGGCAGGAGGTCATTTTTGGACTGTTTGAATCTGCCCTCAGTCTCTGTCAGAACTTCTTCCTGTTCCTCAGTCTGATCCCTCAGGTTAGGAACTTGTTTCCAGAGTTTGGGATTTTGGGTTTCCATGTTTGTCCGATGGACTTCCTGCCTCTGATCTGCACTGGTTTCTTTAACCTGCAGCAGTTTAACAATGTTTAACCTGTCATTGTGTCTCCTGTGGTTTCTGTAAATGTGTCTGAACTTTACCTCAAAGTCACTCATGGAGTCTCTGTGTGTGTGTCCTCAGTTTCCCAGCATGCCTCAGCTGTGGAGCTGTATGAGGGGGACTCCTTCATCCTGCCCTTTAAGTTGCCCACTTTTAGACTGAGAAACCCCTCAGTGTTGTGGAGCCGCTCCAACCTCAGTCCTCCAACCGTCCACCAGCTGCAAGGAGACGAGCTGAAAGAGCAGAACCAGCGTTACAGCGGCCGAACATCCATGAAGACTGACGCTCTGGAGACTGGAGACCTCAGCCTGAAGCTGACCGACCTCCAACTGTCTGACAGCGCCACCTACACCTGCTCTGTTAGAGACTTTGGAGATGAACTGAGTCAGAGTGATGTACAGCTGCAGGTCAAAGGTCAGCAACAAACACCTGTAGATCCATCTCACATCACTCAGAGAAAACGTTATTATTTTACTGCTGAATAAATATGTCTGTGTAGATTCTCAGTCATCCAGGTCATAGTAGTCTCTGGAGCTTGAAAAAGGCGACTGGACTTCTTTTTGTTTCTTGAAGACGTTTCACCTCTCATCCGAAAGGCTTCTTCAGTTTTCAACCAAATGGTGGAGAGACCCAGGTATTTAAACCCCTGTGGGCGTAGTCCCCTGGAGGTGGTTATGACCCTCTATTGATCATGTGCGTGGACACATGTGCCAAGGTGTGAAAGGAGGCGTGGGTCATATTTAATCAGTGGTTTCAGTTGAAACCAATTTAGGACTCCGCTCCATTGTTTCCTGTGGCCTATTGAGGTCACTGGAACAAAGGTGTGAATGGGGGTTGAGACGTCTGGGAAGGGAACTCAGGACAGCACTGTAAGCGGGGAAAGTTGGTGACGTAATCCACCTCCTCTGTTCAATGATGGTTGTTCACAGTGGACATAGATGCTTCTTTCACTCCTCTTTCAAACCATCTGTTTTCCCTGTCCAAGATGTGAACATTGGCATCCTCAAAGAGTGCCCTTTCTCCTTCAGATGCAGATGTACTGCTGAATCTTGTCCTGTCGAGGTGGCTCTTCTATGTTGTGCCATTCGTTTGTGAAGAGGCTGTTTGGTTTCACCAATGTAGAGGTCTGAGCACTCTTCACTGCACTGAACAGCATACACTACATCGCTGATCTTGTGTTTGGCGGGTTTGTCCTTGGGATGAAAAAAAGTTGTTTGCTGCCTGCAACAACTTGAAAAGGAAAAAGCCATTGACCGCCCCACTTACTACCGCCTGTACCCTGGAGAAACCACTCCATGCATTTATGGACTCCCAAAGATCCACAAAGAAGGAGTCCCACTCCGACCCATTATCAGCAGTATTAACTCGGTCACCTACAACATTTCCAAACACCTCGCCACCATCTTATCACCGCTTGTTGGCAACACACCCCACCACATTGAAAACTCTACAGATTTTACTAACAAGGTCCAGAATCTTGTACTGGATCCAGATGAAACCATGGTGTCCTTTGATGTGGTTTCACTTTTCACTTGCATACCCACAACTGAGGCAGTGGAGACCGTCAGAAGACGACTACAGGAAGACGATTCCTTACTGAACAGAACCAGCTTCACCCCAGATCAGATTTGTGCACTTTTAGATCTCTGCCTTACCACAACATATTTTAAATACAATGATGGATTCTACAGACAGAAGCATGGATGTGCCATGGGCTCCCCAGTGTCTCCCATTGTAGCCAACCTTTACATGGAGGAAGTGGAAAGTAAAGCTCTTGGTTCTTTCAAAGGGATGGCACCTAGCCACTGGTACAGATATGTAGATGACACCTGGGTCAAAATCAAAACCCAAGAAGTAGAAGCCTTCACTCGTCACATCAACTCAGTGGATAAATACATACGTTTTACTAGGGAGGACACCAGAGATAACAAGTTACCATTCCTGGACTGTGCGGTGCTTATCGAGGAAGATGGAAGCCTCAACATTGAAGTTTACCGGAAGCCCACTCACACAGACCAGTATCTCCTCTTCGACTCCCACCACCCTCTGGAACACAAACTTGGGGTGATCAGGACCCTACAACACCGGGCAGAAAGTGTTCCCTCTGAGGCAGAAGGGAAGCATAAGCAGAGGTGGCAAAAGTACTGACAGTCTGTACTTAAGTAGAAGTACAAGTACTTGTGTTAAAAAATACTTTGGTAAAAATGGAAGTACTGGTTCAACTTCTCTACTTAAGTAAAAGTAAAAAAGTACAGGCTCTGAAATGTACTCAAAGTAAGAAAGTAAAAGTAGTTCTTTGGAGGACGTTTCTACCTGCTATTTTTGTGTAAAACTAACCGAACCTCATTATATATTACTGTAATATAAAATAATATTACATGAGAATACAACCGTTATTCCAATCTAAATTTTAATCCTAATGAATGCACTAAGCTTGAATCTGTTATGTAGGACACAAACTGTCAATTTAAACGCAGCTCTATTCCCTGTGTCCTCCATAGTAGAGGGTGACTGTGCCTCCACCTGAACACAAACATGAGGTGTGTTTGCTGATATTTGTTGAGCATTAAGAAACGTTGCATTTACCTGCCACACCAACACGTTCTCACTCCGTACTCGTCACATATGGACAGGGTCCCTCTGCGTTCCTCCGTGTTGGCCACACGTTACTCCCTTTATGCTCGCTGCTTTTCAGTACCGCTAGCTAAGCTGTTTATGTCCCGCAGCGCAACTTACGGACTCGGTCCGGCCCGCTGTAACCGCTGATTATAGCGCTATAAATGAGACATTAATTATATGGGTTTGCGTATTTAATCCCTTTGTACGAGATAAGCCCCGGTGATGGAGGATACGCCACTACGATTGTCTCTTATGTGGGTTATTATTCCTCCGTTTAGGCTCAGATCGTTTGATGTTTGACGGCGCACTGACCGGAAATAAAAACTTCTCTCTGACGTGTTAAAAAGTAACGAGTCTGTTTTGAAAATGTAAGAAGTAGAAAGTACCGATACTTGTGTAAAAATGTAGGGAGTAAAAGTAAAAAGTAGTCAGAAAAATAAATACTTAAGTAAAGTACAGATACCTGAAAAATCTACTTAAGTACAGTAACGAAGTATTTGTACTTCGTTACTTCCCACCTCTGAGCATAAGGAACACACACACATTAAGAAAGCCCTCAAAACATGCGGTTACCCCAACTGGGCCTTCATCAAATCAGCTAAGATGCACAGGAATGAAGGCCAAACACAAACTACAGAGAATAGGAAGGACAAGAGGAACAACATTGTCATCCCATATGTGTCAGGCTTGTCAGAGAAACTCAGAAGAATTTTCTCCAAGCATGACATCTCAGTATACTTCAAACCAAGTCACACCCTAAGACAAAAACTGGTTCATCCCAAGGACAAACCCGCCAAACACAAGATCAGCGATGTAGTGTATGCTGTTCGGTGCAGTGAAGAGTGCTCGGACCTCTACATTGGTGAAACCAAACAGCCTCTTCACAAACGAATGGCACAACATAGAAGAGCCACCTCGACAGGACAAGATTCAGCAGTACATCTGCATCTGAAGGAGAAAGGTCAGTCTTTTGAGGATGCCAATGTTCACATTTTGGACAGGGAAAACAGATGGTTTGAAAGAGGAGTGAAAGAAGCCATCTATGTCCACTCTGAACAACCATCATTGAACAGAGGAGGTGGATTACGTCACCAACTTTCCCCCCCTTACAGTGCTGTCCTGAGCTCCCTTCCCAGACGTCTCAACCCCCATTCACACCTTTGTTCCAGTGACCTCAATAGGCCACAGGAAACAATGGAGCGGAGTCCTAAATTGGTTTCAACTGAAACCACTGATTAAATATGACCCACGCCCCCTTCACACCTGGGCACATGTGTTCACGCACATGATCAATAGAGGGTCATAACCACCTCCAGGGGACTACGCCCACAGGGGTTTAAATACCTGGGTCTCTCCACCATTTGGTTGAGAACTGAAGAAGCCTTTCGGATGAGAGGTGAAACGTCTTCAAGAAACAAAAAGAAGTCCAGTCGCCTTTTTCAAGCTCCAGAGACTGCTGAATAAATACGTTCACTCACAACATGTTAGCTTAAAGTACAGGTGCTGTTCATAAAATTAGAACATCATGAAAAAGTTTATTTCAGTAATTCCATTCAGAAAGTGAAACTTGTATATTATATTCATTCATTACATACAGACTGATTTATTTCAAATGTTTCTTTTAATTTTGATGATTATAACTGACAACTAATGAAAACCCCAAATTTAGTATCTCAGAAAATTAGAACATTGCTTCAGACCAATACATGAAAAGTATGAACATGAAAAGTATGAACATGTACTGCACTCAGTACTTAGTTGGGCTCCTTTTGCCTGGATTACTGCAGTAATGCAGCGTGGCATGGAGTCCATCAGTCTGTGGTGCTGCTCAGGTGTTCTGAGAGCCCAGGTTGCTCTGATAGTGGCCTTCAGCTCTTCTGAATTGTTGGGTCTGGTGTATCACATCTTCCTCTTCACAATAGCCCATAGATTTTCTATGGGGTTAAAGGTCAGGAGAGTTTGCTGGCCAATGAAGAACAGGGATCCCATGGTCCTTAAAGCAGGTACTGGTAGCTTTGGCACTGTGTGCAGGTGCTGAGTCCTGCTGGAAAATGAAATCTGCATCTCCATAAAGTTGGTCAGCAGCAGGAAGCATGAAGTGCTCTAAAACTTCCTGGTAGACGGCCGCGTTGACCTTTGACCTCAGAAAACACAGTGGACCAACACCAGCAGATGACACAGCACCCAAACCATCACTGACTGTGGAAACTTTCCACTGGACCTCAGCCAGCGTGGACTCTGTGCCTCTCCTCTCTTCCTCCAGACTCTGGGACCTTGATCTCCAAAGGAAACATTGACTTTGATCAGAGAACATAACTGTGGAGCACTCAGCAGCAGTCCAGTCCTTTTTGTCTTTAGCCCAGGAGAGACGCTTCTGACGCCGTCTCTGTTCAAGAGCAGCTCGACACGAGGACTGCGACAGCTGAAACCATGTCTGCATACGTCTGTGTGTGGTGGTTCTTGAAGCTCTGACTCCAGCTGCAGTCCACTCTTAGTGAATCTCCCCACATTTTTGAGTGGGTTTGTTCCACAATCCTCTCCAGGGTGCAGTTATCCCTGTTGTTGGACACTTTTTTCTAGCACATCTTTTCCTTCCCTTCGCCTCTCTATTAACGTGCTTGGACACAGAGCTCTGTGAACAGCAGCCTCTTTAGCAATGACCTTTGTGTCTCGCCCTCCTTGTGCGAGGTGTCAAAGGTCGTCTTTTGGACAATTGTCAAGTCAGCAGTCTTCCCCATAATTGTGTAGCCTACAGAACTAGACTGAGAGACCATTTAAAGGCCTTTGCAGGTGTTTGGAGTTAATTAGCTGATTAGAGTGTGGCACCAGGTGTCTGCAATATTGAACCTTTTCACAATATTCTAATTTTCTGAGATACTGAATTTGGGGTTTTCATTAGTTGTCAGTTATAATCATCAAAATTAAAATAAACATTTTAAATATATCAGTCTGTGTAATGAATGGATATAATATACAAGTTTCACTTTTTGAATGGAATTACTGACATAAATCATCTATTTCATCATATTCTAATTTGATGACCAGCACCTGTATACAGGTGCATCAAAGAATCAGCCAATCACAGTGGGACAGCATTCCTGGATCCAGAGTTGATGTTAGAGGAGGAAAAGGATCCATGAGGGTTCTCAGTACTCACAGGAGAAATGCTCTCAGTGCTCTCAGCTGCTCAGTGGACTGAAGACATGAGAGCATGAAGATGACTCGGGTCCATCTTTGGCCAGTTTACAGCTCAGGGACTCAGACAGGAGCAAAGTTCTAGTAATAATTCTAACTTTGGTTCAAACACAGTTACAGAGAGCTGCACAGTTTGAATCAAAGCCACACATTAAAGATGAGCACAGAACATACAGACCTGGGATCAGCCATAAAGGCACACATTAATTCCTACATACACACAAACAGCTGTAAACTCTGCTTCTCCAGTTTCCTCCCACAGTCCAAAGACCTGCAGTTAGTGGGCTTTGGTTGGTTGGTTGGTGCCATTGACTGTGAATGACAGGCTGGACCTGCCTGAAAGGGAGGAGGAGAAGAAGAACATGATGGAGGTCCTTCAAACAGGAAGTTGAACATCAACAATCACTTGGTTGGCTGAATGTCCAAAGTTGAAGCAGCTGTGTTTCTGATCCACCACCTTCATGTTTCCTTCATATTTGAACCCCCCTGTAGATACTGACAGGTAACCATGTCACACAGAGCTCAGCCTTTGAATCCAGCTGTGAGTTTGGATTTCACATTGAATCTACTGTTTCAAATCCAGCTGTAGGCCTGTGTTTGTGAGCTCATTAACAGCAGTTTGTTTAGACCTGCTGCTCCTCACAGGACAGCCACTACAAACATCTGATTGGATGGAATATGATGCATTACTGCACATTCAACACCATAGAAACATGTGCAGCAGTAATATTGCTCCATATCACAGTGATGCCAACATGTTTGTGCACAATAACTACTTTGACTTTGGATCCTTTCTCTACAGTTTGGCAGTACTGCAGTTTTGTGTGCAGTCAGGTGTTTTCATAGTGTTTTCTTGCTGCTTTGACTAAAGGAACGCTTCTATCAGATTGTTCCAAATGTTCTCACATTGAGCTGTGTGATGAAGTGAGTGTGACACAAACACTCAGACTGTGTGTGGGAGCCAAGTTAAGTTAGGTTATATATATAGTATTTATTTTGCTGTAAACCTTATTTTGTCTAAATAGTAATTTAATAAGTAACGTTAAGGTTAAAGTTTAAGTAAAATTGTTTTATTACATTCATGTTTTCATATGGGGATCTTGTTGTGAATAAGGTTTGAGTAAAAGCTGGGTTATAGTTCGAGCTCGTCACTTCGTGAGTTTATGCAAATTAGGTGCAGCACTGGAGGGGGAGAGGGAGTGCAGTTTTAGCGCTGCAGCGTAGGACAGAGCCACACGGTTTTGCTACCGTAGTCTTGTTTAACGTGGAGGAAGCTTAGGCTTGGATGCTCCTGTGAAAGGATGTGAACCTGTAAATAAAAACTTTCGTTTTCCTTTCTACATTGGAGTACTGTGGAAGTTTTTCCTCTTCGAATTAACGGACACGAGTGAAACCGGAGACATTAACCTTGTGGCAACACATTTAGTAGCAAAACCCGCTCGTTGTGGATAAATTAACACCCGTGATTGGATTTCAATCAACCATGAAAGAAAACCCAAGTTCCTGCAGCGGCAAGAAACGTGAGTAAATGGAAGTATACAGTAGAAAATTGCTGAGTCATCGCGGATGCTGAGCTAGCTTCTAGTCAACTTGCATGCCTTTTGGATGATTAAAGGAGGATTTTACTGTGGCTATTTGGAAAATTAACATCATGAACATTGAAAATGAAGATAGTATGGCTGCAATGGAACATAGGGCAGTGAAAGTCACACCTAAAGCTATGGAGGAAAATCTGCACCGTGCTATGAACTTACGAAAAGCCAAGTTAGCCAAGTTAACAGGCACAGTAAAGCGGGTGGGCCAGCTGATGGAAAAGGAAGGTGATACCAGCCCAACAGAAGCAGGACAGTTAATGACAGAATTTAATGAGCTGTTTGGAGAGTTTTGTGGTTTGAACACAAAGGTTAAGGAGCTGCTCCAACATATGTCAATAGAGGATTTAAATAGTGATCAAGAAAAATGGTTTGAACCTAAGGCTGATTCTTTTAAGGCTTTTGTGGAGACAGCTTTGACTTGGATTGAAGAGAAAACTAAGTGCATGGCAGAGGCTGAAAAATGCGACGAGGAGATTAAGCCATCCGACAGCGTGTCTAATGCCTCACTCTCCAGAGGTGGTGAACGAGGCTCTCGTGCATCATCGACAACATCTTCCACACGGATGAAGGTAGAGTTGGAACGAGCTGCACTGTTGGTTAAGGCATCATCCTTGAAACAGAAACGCTTGCTGGAGGAAAGAGAGGCTAAGCTCAAAGCTGAAAAGGAAGGGCTAGAAATACAAGCGGCCCTGGCAGCAAATGAGGCAAAGATTCAAGATCCTGCCAGAATATGAAGGTCACGCATCCAAGGCATCCAGTCGTACCTCCAAACGGGATGGAATGAATTCCTATGTGGCGTCGCACAGAGTTGAAGATTTGTTAGTTCAGCAGCAGTCAAATAGTTCATTCCATGCGCAGGAGAAACAAATACCAAACAATACTAGGTTCCAAAATGTACAACAAGCACACGGCATTACCTCCCAGTCACTACAGACACCCAGTGTCCTGCAGGATGTGGTCGAAGTTCTAACAAAGCAGCAGAAGTTAGCCACATTGCCCCCGCAGAGCATTTCGGTGTTTAACGGGAACCCATTGGAGTATCGACTGTTCATCCGGGCATTTGAGCATGGCGTGGAGGATAAAACTGAGAGCGACAAAGATCGACTGTACTACATGGAACAGTACACAAGTGGACAACCAAGGGAATTGATAAGAAGTTGCCTTCATATGGAACCTACACGTGGCTATAAAGAAGCTAAGAGACTTTTGGAAGAACACTTTGGAAACGCCTACAAGATAGCAGTGGCATACATTAACAAGGCTCTTAATTGGCCAAGCATCAAGTCTGACGACGGGGAGGCTCTTCATGCCTTTGGTCTCTACCTCACTGGATGCTGTAATGCCATGGCAGAAGTAGAGTACATGGAGGAGTTGGATAACACAGCCAACATGCGTGCTATCATTGCCAAGCTCCCATACAAACTGAGGGAAAGGTGGAGAACACTTGCTTGTGGAATATTGGAGAAGGAAAAATGAAGAGTCAAGTTTGCAGATCTGGTGGATTTTATCAATAAGCAGGCCAAAGAAGTTTTGCACCCACTGTATGGTGACATAAATTACAGCACCTTAAAGGTCCAAGTTAAAGGGCAAGTGGATGAGAGGTTGCAAAGAAGAAGTGGTATCAGAAAGGGGTTCACCACAGCTGCAACTATCACCACTACACAGGACACACCCTTTAAGGCAAAGAAAAAGGTCAGCGGAAATCAGATGTGTGCATTTTCCAAACCCTGCCTTTTCTGTCATGGTGAAGAGCACACTATGGAGCAATGCAAGAGGATGAGGAAGTCGCTTCATAAGGAAAAGGTTGATTTCTTGCGAACTAAAGGACTGTGCTTCAGCTGTCTTAAACAGGGACACATGAGTAATGTATGCAAAGAAAAGGCAAGTTGTCAGGTTTGTGCGCAACCACATCCCACAGTGTTACACATGAAGACAAAGCTTAGTGGCGTTAACAAGGAGACAGGGCCTGAAGTGGAAACAGGTGGAAGAGAAGAACAACCGGCAGAGTCAGTCGTAAATGGATTTGTGGGAACGAATGCATCCGCTTATGATGCAGAGGTAACCAAGCACATCTTGGCAATAGTTCCAGTCAAAGTCAAACCTAAAAGGGGTCAAAGGGTGACACACACATATGCCTTTCTCGACCCAGGCAGTACTGCTTGCTTTTGTACGGAGCATGAGCATGAGCTCAACCTTTCTGGCAGGAAGACGAACATTTTGCTGAAAACAATGGGAGAAGAAAAGGTCGTCAGGAGCCATATGGTGTCTGGGTTGGAAATAAGCAGCTTAGACAATAATGACTTTTTTGAGTTGCCAGAAATGTACAGTCACGACAGCATTCCAGCTTCTGTTGACAACATTCCTTTGCAAGAGTGCGTGAACAAGTGGCCCTACCTCATGCAGGTGTCTATACCAAAGATTGAAGCAAAGATTGGACTTCTAATAGGGACTAATGCTCCTAAAGTGATCGAACCTTGGCAGGTTATAGCCAGCGAAAATGGTGGTCCGTACGCTGTGAAGACGAGGCTTGGTTGGACCATCAGTGAACCCCTCCAAGGAGCCATTTCTCGAAGTGCAACACATGGCTTGATTGAAGTTTCGGCAAACCGCATATCAGTTAGCACATTGGATGAACTCTGGAGTCAACAGTTTAAAACTGACTTCCCTGAGTGCGAAAGAAATGAGAAGCAAGAAATGTCAAGGGAGGACTTGCAGTTTCTGGAAATAGCAACAAAGTCAGCTACCATTGTGGATGGACATTACAGAATCGCCCTGCCATTGAGGAACAAGCATATACAGATGCCCAACAACCGTAAAGTGGCTGAGCAACGTGCCTTAAATTTAAAGCGGAAACTGGAGAAGAATGCTTCATTCCACGAAGAATACTCGGCTTTCATGAGTAGCATCATAGCCAAAGGTTACGCAGTAAAGGTGCCAGAAGAAGACCTTGGTCGTGACGATGGTAAGGTTTGGTACCTGCCGCACCATGGAGTTTACCATCCCAAGAAACACAAGCTTAGAGTGGTTTTTGACTGTGGAGCATCGTACAAAGGCACCACGTTAAACAGCCAGCTATTGCAAGGACCGAATCTTACCAGTACCCTACTTGGAGTAATTATCAGATTCAGACAAGAAGAAGTGGCCATCATGGCAGACGTGGAAGCAATGTTCCACCAAGTAAAGGTGCCGGATGAAGATTCTGACCTTCTCCGCTTCCTTTGGTGGGAATCCGGGGACATCACGCAGAAACTGGTGGAGTACAAGATGGTGGTTCACATTTCTGGTGCGACTTCGTCACCAAGCTGCGCCAGTTTTGCTCTGCGCAAATGCGCCGAAGACAACCAAGACCAGGCTAACAGTCAAGCGGTTGACACAGTACTAAACTGTGTCGGGGTGGCTGTAGCTCAGTAGGTAGAGCAGGTTACCGACTGATCGGAAGGTCAGCGGTTCGAATCCTGGCTACTCCAGGCTACATGCCAATGTATCCTTGGGCAAGATACTTAACCCTAAGTTGCTCTCCGACCGTTCTGTCGGAGTATGAATGCGTGTGAATGCTAGTTAATTAAAAAGCACTTAGCTTAATTAATGATGGAAGTGCTTGTATGAATGGGAGTGCATGGGTGAATGCAAACAGGTTGTATAAGCGCTTTGAGTGCTCTGATTGAGTAGAAAAGCGCTATATAAGAACTAGTCCATTTACCATTTACCATTTAAACAATTTCTATGTAGATGATTGTTTAAAGTCCGTTAGCTCAGAAGATGAAGCCGTGCAGCTGTACCACACACTGAGAGCAGTATGTTACAAAGGTGGATTCAAACTTACCAAATGGATTAGTAGTAGCAGAGCAGTGCTGTCTGCTATTCCAGAAGAAGAAAGGGTATCGGAAGTTAAAGAGCTCGACCTAGGTCGGGATATGCTTCCCATAGAGAGAGCGTTGGGAGTTCAGTGGTGTATTCAGTCTGACAGCTTCAGATTCCAGATTATAATGCCTGACAAAGCTCCAACTCGGAGGAACCTTCTTTCTGTTGTGAGTTCGGTTTACGACCCATTGGGTATCTTGTCACCAGTCACGCTTCGGGCTAAGAAAATTCTGCAAGAGCTTTGCAGGCGGAAGATTGGTTGGGATGACCTCATACCAGAAGACCTAGCTCATAGATGGCTGGAGTGGAAGACCCAGCTATATCAACTGGAGAGCATTAGTGTTCCAAGATGTTTTAAACCCGTAGGCTTTGGAAAGTCAGTATACAGCCAGCTGCACCATTTTGCCGATGCCAGCGAAGAGGGCTATGGTACAGTTAGCTACTTGCTACAGAGGAGCAGCAGTAACGAAGTTCATTGTGCATTCATGTTGGGAAAAGCAAGAGTGGCCCCACTGAAGCCCGTGACGGTTCCCCGTATGGAACTTACTGCAGCAGCCATGGCAGCGCGCTTGGACAAGTTTCTGACATCAGAGTTGCATCTTCCACTCCAACCATCAGTATTTTGGTCAGACAGTACCACGGTGCTTAAATATATCTGCAACCAAACAAGTAGGTTCCGCACCTTCGTTGCTAACCGCGTGGATGCCATCTTGAAGTGCTCCAATCCACAACAATGGAGGTATGTCAACACCTCTTTGAACCCTGCTGACTTTGCATCAAGAGGACTCAAGGCGGAGCGCTTCATTCACCATCACGTATGGTTACAGGGGCCAGACTTTCTCGTTAACCTGTTAACTGGCAAGGGCCCGCCCTCGGGCCCTCTGTAGCGATTTCCGACTTTGAAGCCTCATAGCGTCACAGTAACGCTGCCGTTCGCCCTTACGATGCTTTTATATGACAGACTAGACCCTCAGAATTGGATTGACACCTCATTTGTCCAATCATGTTATGAAATGGGTTCTCCAGAGCCAATAATAACCAGACAGTGTCATGTGACTTTTCTGGACCTGCCCCCAAATCTTGTCCAATCGTTCTGATTGTTCGACTCTGACCCAAAATCCGAAACCACAGATGTATAGCCAATAAAATTCCTGACACGTGGGTATGTGGCACTATGGGGTGGGTTTTCATATGAAACCATAAACTCCCTGTGTAACCAGTGCATCCTCGGTGCGTGAAACTGAGCAGGAAGTGAGAGTGTGTGTGCAGTCGTGCGTAAACAGTGTTTACGATGCTTTTTATGGCCAACGGATTGTCGGAATGCATCAAAAACAGACTATATTTATTCAATGAAGTGACGAAATGACTCACGAGAGTGGATTATTGTTTATTAGAGGATTTAATCGCTGATTCGACCAGTTTTACGGAATCTGGCGAACGAACAGCTGTTCTCCAACGGCGAACCACGGTACGTGTTACGTTTTATTCTCAGCTCGTTGTCGTATTATATGCTGTTTAGATGTACTGAGGATGAGGAGGACAAACGCTCAGAGCTTTTTTTTGACCAGTTAAGTGTCTAAAGTTTTACAGAAAGCTTGATGCTTTGTGGTGGGCTTTGTGTACATTTTGTTTGTGGGGGTGGGGGGTTGTAAGTTGTGTATCAGAGAAGGACTATTGGGAGGATTGTGGTTTTTTATTTTATGTGTATATGTAGTGTTTACATTTACTGTAACTTTTGATCAATATATAATTTATTTATTTTGTGTGTGTGAAGGAATCACTGAAAATAGACTGGGGGGGGGGGTTGTGAATGAAGGCCTAACATTTTCCTTCTTTTACAAATCAGGGCAACCTCTGATTTATATGTCTATAATTGTAATTAATTTGTACTATCAGTAACTTTGTGTATAGCAGAGGATTCCTCAGGGTAGTATCTTTGATTAGAGCCCTCATTGATGACTGTATGTTGAAGCATTGATGAGTTACAGCCATTTGAAGTCTGTATAACAAAGGCTGCTCACATGTGGCACTTGGCCATCTCCAAATGGCACAAGCAAGACCACACCTGAGATCAACACACAAAAACCTTTACAAAACAGTAGGTTTTTGTGCTATCTTGATAAAATTTGAAATACGTGGTAAAAAGACTTCATTCTACAGCTTCATTATATTTTCCAATCCATACCTTCTACACTCAGTGTGTAATTAGATAAAAACTAACAGGAAAAATCCAGGCGAGGTAAAAATTGTCTAATTTTTCTGTGTTCCAAACTTAATAGCTGCATACTCATTACAGTTACAGCATTTTTGACTGCAGAAATGAAAAATATAGCTTGTCTTCTTTACAAAGAGATCAAGCTTTTGCATGTACTCCAAAGAGTTCAGGAACAGCAGCTGATTTAATTTGGGTATGCTTTTTCAGGCGTTTTTGGTGATTTTGGAGCCGCCAGTTAAGGAGTTAAATCCAAGGATGAATGGCCAGAAAGCACGCACCCCGTCGGAGACCTGACTGCAGATGACCCAGAGGTTAAGAACACACTGGTCTGTGCTCACGCAGTTGAGGAATGCGAAGAAGTAGTGCTGGAATTCCTACAGCACTTCTCATCCTGGTTTCGACTAAAAAGGGCGGTTGCATGGATGCTTAAATTCAAGAGTCTTCTGCTGCATCTGTGCCGCAAAAGGAAAGAGCTGAACGCAGTTAAAGCTCAGTCTGAAGTTGAAAAGGACATGAGAGATTTCAAGCACAGCCTGCTTCAGGTGGGCACCAACAAACTAACTGTGGAGAACCTTGCAGAAGCTGAAGAAGCAATCATTCGCTTTTGCCAAGCAAAGACATTTTCCAGAGAGATCGCAGCAATTTCTAAAGGTCAAAGTGTGAAGAGGACTAGTAGTCTTTCCAAACTGAATCCAGTACTTGAACAAGGCATTCTCAGGGTCGGAGGACGACTCAGTAAAGCTGCCCTACCGGAGGAGTCAAGGCGCCCAGCAATCCTAAGTAAGGATCTTCACATCACCAAGCTTATCTTCAGAGAAATTCATGAGAACTTGGGACATTGTGGTCGTAATCATGTCATCTCAAAGCTGAGAACAAGATTTTGGGTTCCTGGTGCCAACTCTGCAGTAAGGCAGATACTCTCTAAGTGTATTGTCTGCCGACGTGCACATGGAGTTGTAGGACAGCAACAAATGGCCGACCTTCCTCGAGACAGAGTTCTGCCAGACGACCCTCCATTTACTAACTCTGGAGTGGACTACTTTGGCCCATTCGAGATTAAACGTGGACGGAGTGTATTAAAAAGGTATGGTGTTATTTTTACCTGCCTAACTACTCGTGCAATACACTTGGAGATGGCAGCCTCACTGGACACAGATTCCTTTATTCACGCCCTTCGTCGCTTCATAGCCAGACGAGGCCAGGTAAAGATCCTTCGTTCTGACAATGGAACTAACTTCATTGGAGCAGAGCGTGAGCTTAGGAGAGCCATTAATGAATGGAACATGTCCAGTATTGAAGACCATCTACAACAACAAGGCATACAGTGGATGTTCAACCCTCCCACAGGATCCCACCATGGAGGTGTAAGGGAGAGATTAATAAAGTCGGTGAAGAAAATCCTAAATGTCACCCTAAGACTGCAGACACTAGATGAAGAGGGCTTACACACACTCCTGTGTGAGGCAGAGGCCATTCTTAACGGTCGTCCAATAACTAAAGTGTCCAGTGATCCGAACGATCTGGAAGTACTCACTCCCAATCACCTCTTACTCCTCAAGACCAAACCATTCGACTATTCGACAGACAAGATCTTTACGCAAGGAGGAGATGGAAGCAAGTGCAATATATGTCCGAAATATTCTGGAAACGTTGGGCAAGAGAGTATTTGCCAATGCTTCAGGAAAGGCAAAAATGGACCCGTCCATCTCGCAACTTTGCCGTTGGGGACATCGTGCTTATCGTGGACGAAACAGCGCCGTGCAACTCCTGGATTCCAGGAAAAGTAACCCAAACCATCTCAGACAGGACAGGAATGGTGCGTCAAGTAAGAATCAAAACCAGGACAAGTACACTGGACAGACCCATTACAAAGATTTGCCTTTTGCAAGAAGCGAGCTGAATCAATCACTCACAGAGACTGATAAGTTTGTTTGTTTATGAAGTACATTTGGGTACTTTGGCTCCACAAGTTTAAATAGATAATTGTGCAATTGTGTCACAATTAGGGGCCGGTATGTGGGAGCCAAGTTAAGTTAGGTTATATATATAGTATTTATTTTGCTGTAAACCTTATTTTGTTTAAATAGTAATTTAATAAGTAACGTTAAGGTTAAAGTTTAAGTAAAATTGTTTCATTACATTCATGTTTTCATATTGGGATCTTGTTGTGAATAAGGTTTGAGTAAAAGCTGGGTTATAGTTCGAGCTCGTCACTTCGTGAGTTTATGCAAATTAGGTGCAGCACTGGAGGGGGAGAGGGAGTGCAGTTTTAGCGCTGCAGCGTAGGACAGAGCCACACGGTTTTGCTACCGTAGTCTTGTTTAACGTGGAGGAAGCTTAGGCTTGGATGCTCCTGTGAAAGGATGTGAACCTGTAAATAAAAACTTTCGTTTTCCTTTCTACATCGGAGTACTGTGGAAGTTTTTCCTCTTCGAATTAGCGGACACGAGTGAAACCGGAGACATTAACCTTGTGGCAACACACTGTGTTTCTCTGCTTCATCAAGTCCAATCTGCTCCTCACAGACTCAATAAAGTCCTGTCCCACTAACAGCAGCTCCAACAGTCTGTTCACTGCTTTCTTCCTGTCAGTCTTCATCTTTCTGCTGCGTCTCCTCTTCACACTGACCACTTTCTATCTAACAGTGAGCTCCCAGTGAAGCAGCAACATTCAGCCTGTTAGAGGCAACACAAATGTCTCCATCCAAGCTCATGTTGTGCTTTGTTGTCCTCTCAGTCCCCCAGGTGGAGGCGGAGTCAGGGGCGGAGTCTGTCCAGCTGCCCATCACAACCACACTTCACCTGTCTCAAGACGCTAAAGTGCAGTGGGTGGATGGTGAAAGGAAGGTCCACGTGTATCAGAGCGGCTCTGACCAGCCTGACAAACAGGACCACCGTTACAGAGACCGAACGAAGATGAATGAAGACCTGCTGAAAACTGGAGACCTCAGTCTGACCCTGAAACTCCCCACAGATGGAGACAGCTGGACCTACACCTGCACCGTCTACAGCAGGGAGGGAAACATCCTGCTGTGGAAACAGGTGAAGCTGAGAGTCAGAGGTGAGTGCTGTAGATGCAGGTCAAAGGTCAGAGGTCATGTTTGTTCTCTCAAAGCTTTTAGTTTGAATCTATTTTCAGTTCCTTCAAATAATCTAAATTCTTTGATGTTTTTCTCTCCAAGCCAAAAATGTGGGCGGAGCAACTGTGCGTTTAAATGAACTAAGAAGACGATTAAAAATGAGTTTCAATGATCATCAATTCCAAATCAAATCCTCTGCAGGATTTTAGTTTGGATCAAATCAATAGTTTTGAGTCCAAATCAATCTAAATGTAGAAACACCAAGAGTTTGAAAGCTGCTCAGATCATTCAAACACTTTGATCCACTCATTTGGATGGTGTCAAAGGTCAGGGTGGAGCAGCCATCAATCTGAGGCTTTTATTGTGAAGGCCAACAGGAATGAGAGTGAAAATGCTGTTTGCTGATCCAGAGGAGCCCATGGGGTCTTTGTGGCTGGATGCAAAGGTTTGTAGGTGTCCTTCTAAAGAGAAGCAGCTTGAAGCTCCAGAGGAGCTGTCTGCAGAAGAAGACAGGGGAAAGAGGAAGAAGCTGAGGCCGCTGGAGGAAAGACAGGAAAAGGAAATGAGCTTTATTTGCTCCTCACACTCACATATTCCCACTTTAGAGCCAGGAAACAAACTGAGCTGTGGATTGATGTTTGTCTCCATGATTTGGGCCCTGGAATCATTTCTTCATCTCCCACTTTAAGACATATTAATGTGAGCCTCACATGTCCCAGAATGGATGGATTTCTATTTGTAGATTGATATTTGGAGGATTTTCTTTCTCTCTTTCTCTGCTGTCACAGCTCTTTGTGAGATTGTAGCAGCTGTAATGTTTGTGTGCTTAAAGCCAGCAGACTGCACTGACACACACTCTAATGTTAGCTGCTGTGTGACTCTGCAAACATTTCTATTGGACACATTGTTGCCTTTATTATATGGCTGCAGAGAGGAGACAGGAAAGTGGGCAGAGAGTGAGGCTCAGTCACACACAGGAAGTGCTCTGGTCCACCTGTTCAGCCAGGTGAGCTGCAGCTTTAACATGTTAGTGTGATTGTGAGTGGATCACAGTGAGTGATGGAGGCAGGCGACATTCATGGAAATTTGAAACTGCTGGCTAAGGCTAATCGTAGATTCGGTAAGATCGTTATTCACGTCGGCAGTAATGACACCCGGTTACGCCAATCGGAGGTCACTAAAATTAATATTGACTCGGTGTGTAACTTTGCAAAAACAATGTCGGACTCTGTAGTTTTCTCTGGGCCCCTCCCCAATCAGACCAGGAGCCACATGTTTAGCCGCATGTTCTCCTTGAATCGCTGGCTGTCTGAGTGGTGTCCAAACAACAACGTGGGCTTCATAGATAATTGGGAAAGTTTCTGGGGAAAACCTGGTCTTGTTAGGAGAGACGGCATCCATCCCACTTTGGATGGAGCAGCTCTCATTTCTAGAAATATGGCTGAATTTATTAACCCTCCTAAAACCTGACTACCCAGGGTTGAGACCAGGAAGCAGAGCTGCAGTCTTACACGCCTCTCTGCAGCTTCTCTCCTCCTGCCATCCCCCCAAAATCCCATCCCCACAGAGTCGGTGCTGCTCCCAGACCACCAAAAAACAAAGCTAAAATCAGCAAAAAGCTATTTAAGCACAAAAATTCAAAAACAATAAATAATCAGTGATGGTATAGTTACCTTGAAAAAGTAATCAGATTACTTATTACTCCTTTAAAAAGTAACTTAGTTACTTTACTGATTACTTAATTTCAGAAGTAACTAAGTTAGATTACAAGTCACTTTATTAGTTACTTTCAACAGCTGTCGATCTTGTGCCAAAAAGTACGAGGCCAAGCTCGGCAGCCTCTTGGCGGGGGAGGCTGAATGGGACTGTCAGAACCTTATCCTCCATTTGGGTTTTGTTGTTACTGCTTATATCATAAGACATAAGATTAATAATATCCATAACATGCAATGCTAAATCTACTTGGAGTAAAGCACTCCCTTTTCTTTATATTTGCTTCCTTTGGGTTCCACTTTTGAGAAGCACATCATTGCCTTTCATTGTTTGGCAGATGAACTACAAATATACTTACCTTTACAATCTGACAGCCGTGCTTCTGGGCAGACACTAGTAAACTGTCTTAGGGATATGTAATCATGGCTGGAGATAAACTTTCTTAAATTGAATAAAAACAAAACAGAAATTATTTTATTTGGACAACCCCACCTTGGTTGGGTATGAGAGTGCTATTGATCGTTTAGCCTCCTATTATCACCTTATTATGTGGAACCTTGGTGATTTTTGATGGTATTTTAAAACTTAACAAACATATTAGCTTTGTTGTTTAGGATGAGCTGTTCCGATTATTGAAAAAATGAAGGCCTTCTTCCCGCAACATGACTTTGAGAGAGTAATTTATGCTTTTATTACTTCTTGTTTCAAACTATTATAATTCTTTATATGCTGGATGTGATCAGGTGTTACTTTGTTATTTAACTGACCTTTTGAAACCCTGTATTCCTACCAAAGCCCTGCGGTCTACAAACCAACTGCTCCTCAGTCTGAATAAATCCAGGCTGAAAAGCAGAGGCACCAGAGCATTTACAGTGGTGACATCTGATCTCTGGAGTAATTTACCCTTTCACATAAGAGTAGCCCATATTCTCAATCATTTAAAAAATTTTTTAAATGTTATATTTGCTTGCACACAGATTTAATTGAGTTTAGTACCCTGGGTTTTACTGTGCTAACACAGCTTTTTTTTTTTCCTGATTGATTCTTAGTATATATTTATTTATTTATTGGTTTAGAGACTTATCAACAGTGCATGTTTTATATAAACTATGCTGCACTTAGGTCAATTGAGATTGTTTTAATATGCTATAAATAAATTTTGAATTGACTTGATGCACCCAAGGATATTATCGTATTTAGACAAGAAAGACCTCACTTTCTGCACTATGTTACCTATGTGGAGCGGTATTAATACTATTATTATTGCTAATAACATAGCAAATCATCAGCCTCACTTTCTAATTTCCTCCAACTATTACCCCCCTTGAGGCTGATGAGGGCTTGTCCATAACTTCCTATTTTGGCTACACTGTCTGTTCTCCAGCTTCATGCTGACCCCCTCTGTATTCAGATTACTTATGTCCAGTGAAGTGTCACCCTTTAGTGCTCCTCCTCCTGGAAAGACAAAGTTAGCTCTGACTGGGCTACTCCCTGGATCACACCTTTGAGATCTCAGGATCATTTGATTTTAATTTTAAAATAATGGCCACTGCACTGGGAAGCTGTAAAGCATCAATTAACTGCAGCACAGCCTCTCCATATACTAGAGGATTGCCATCAACTCTCTGAAATCCTCTCTATCTCTAAATATTAGCATTAGCATGACAAACCTCTTTAGCATAGGCTGAATCAATGTACAAATTAAGTCCTACCTGTAGCCAGTGTACAAGCTGCTATTAAAGCTTTTTGATCTGAGATCAGCGATGAACTCAGCAGATCAACCTTCTGAGCTTCTAGAGTAGAAAAACTCACACCTGCAGAATTAAGCTAAACAACCATGTAGCCCACATTACAGCCACACTCATCCCTAAAGCAAGAACCATCCAAGAGCAGTGTTAAATTAGCTATAATAAGTTCATTACACAGATTCATTTTCTGAAGCTCTCAAATTTGTTAGTCTGTGGCACAATCATGAGTTCATTTTGGAAACAGGGTTAACATTACTACATCTTTAATAGTTCAGGGGCAGATAATCTTACCTCCTACCCCCGTAGTCTTATTTGAGTGATAACCTCGGGATAGAAAGGAAAGCCTACAACTGATGTAGCGTACAAAGAATTACAGGATGACCCAGAGTTAAAAATCCAGGTTACTGAAAAACAAAGTCTGCTGCCATCAAACCTTGATAGCAAGGTGAGAAGCCAGCTTTCATGTTATCCAGTTTTATATTGCAATAAGCCAGGATCCTGCGTAAGGGCAGCTCTTACCGAGCCCCTGCTATTAGCCACATATAGATGGAAAGGTTTCAAGTAATCTGATTACCCAATGCCAGGTCAGATTGCGTGTCCTGCTTCAGTGCATCAGATGTTGCTTCAGCTCCCGTCGACCACTGCAACTAAGGATCAGAGTTAGTTTGTCCTGCTGCCTTATTGGAGCAGCAGAGATGCAGTTTTAAACACATAGTCACAAATCCACCGTCTGCTGAATCCTGTCATTCCCAAACATGTCAACACTCACCAACCGTTTATGGTTGTCAGGTTTTAATCACAGGTTTTAACTGAGAGAGAGCAATTAGCTTCCTCTCTCCACTAAACTGTCTTCCTAGATATTCAGTGGTTTGTTAACAGAATTACAAGAATTCTTCTCATTTTGTTCTTTTAGAGGACGACAAATCAGCTGCACACTGTGAGACAGTACTGAGAATATTCAGATACTTCAAATCTTACACTAAAATTTGGTTGAAGATGTTAGGACTGTTAATCACAATTATCAGTTATCATAAAATGTGCTAAGTACAAAGCACAAATACCACTTAATATCTGGTGCACTGTTAGAAAGCAAAGATATGGATCAGGAACCACAGCTGTATCAGAATCTGTAATTGCATCAGTGTGTAACTGTCTGAATTTGGTTTGAATGTATGAGCTTTAAATAGCACTCCTACCTTCAATAGCTCATCAGTATCTTCAATGGCATGTGACTTAAATGAACTTTGCCTAATTTAATAAGGTAATTTGAACCCAGGTTTCAGCTCAACTGTATCAGGCTGGGCAATTTTGAGCCTTCCCTCATTTCAAGGATTCAGTGATTTTTATTTGCCATTTGTGCATGGACCAAGGTCTACACACACTGGAATTTTTGTGTAGGGCTCTCTCGTAGTCAACCAAGAGTTGTTTCGCTCAGTTGAGATGGAACCTGTTTCAACAACTACTCATGTTCAAATGATAATTGAATTTGATCTACACATGTTTATCTAATAAACAGTTTTATGCACTATTCATTCACACCTCAATCATACTTGGTGGTGGTGAGCTGCTAATGCAGTCCTGCCCTGGGGCAGTCTGGCAGAAGTGTGGCTGCCAATACACGCCCACCGCCACCAAACACACAACCACACAACCACATTCACACTTAAGCAATGTGGGGTAATGAACTGTTTGTCTTTAGAAATGTGCATTTATTGTGTAGTTAGATTCTCTCTAAAATAAGCTTTGTCTTTTTAAACCATCAGTGCAGTACATGAGAGGATGTCCACGAGCAAGCAGCACTGAGATCCGGCCCAGCATTTGACACTTGTTGCCAGTTTTTCAGTCCATCAGGTGCAGCAGCCACACCCTGTGGAGCGAAGTAGAGGTAGTCACTAGTAAAAGAAAAATGTTCTTTTATTGATCAGTTCATCAAATCACAGTTCATAGTCTTTGGACTCCAGTTTCTCATCAAACAGTAAATGTAGAGCAATCTGGCTCCTCAGCTCCTCAGTCTCCTCCTTTGCGTTCGTACCCAGAGCTCCCACATTTCATTCGTCGTTCATTTAACATGGAGTCTTCAGTCACTGGCTGCAACCAAAACACCTCAGGTTGAACCCAGACAGTCTCTGTGTCTGTTGGCACATCATCATTCTGTGTGCTTCCTCAGGTGACAGTTTGCATACAGTTCATCACTGGTGCACGATTTTGCTTCTAAAGAACACAGAATGTATTTTCACATAAGACTTACTGAAATGTCAGCTTACTTGACAAATTAAAGGATACGTCAGGTTGCTCCTTTTCCTCTTCAGGCCTCTCTGGACCTCCTTATGGCCAACAGGCTGTTGGTCCAGCCCAAGAGGTCATGTGGCAATCTCTCTGGAGGTGACCTGTGAAGTTACCTCTAGGCAGGTTGTGAGGAAACTAATCTTACACCGTGTTTTCCTCCTCCCGGGTTCATTTGAAAGAGCAAAGATCGGACTTTCAGTTTCATTTTTTAACAATTTATTAATCACCACACATAATACATGAGGGCAAAAATAATGCAGAATATTAAAGAAGCATGC
>CM024194.1:6220640-6335396 GCA_013435755.1 Amphilophus citrinellus
GTGATAACTCAACAGGAACAACCCCTTCAAAAAGGTCGTGTAGGATGTCAGGGGGATAGCCACGAACAACATGAAAGTGCTCCAGACTGTCAGTTAGCACACATCATCCCTTTACACCATACTGTTTTGCCAAAGTGGGATCCTGCTGTACCTCCTGTACCTGTTTGTTGTGAATGTCTGCAGAGAGCCTGAGCTTACCTCCTTGTCTTGGATCTCACTCCTCGTTGCCATGCAGAACCTGCAGAACTTGTCCACTCCGAAGCTCTCAAAGAATCCTGCACAAAGAATGAGCAGCCAAGTTATCAGCAGCCACATGCAACACTGTGCCTTTGACACATGCTCCCAACTTCTCAACATATAGGCCATCTTGCTCCAAAGAAACCAGATCCTGGATTAGAGGATGAAGAATTTTAGCATAGCCATATTCTTTACATCAGAGGTTTTACATAAAAGAGCAAGTTGAATGGACTGGAGTGTGGACCTATATTTTGATGGCACATTGGCACTTCAAAATCATCTGTGTAAAGTCCAACAGCGATTCGGAATTCCTCGCTGTTAAGGAGGCCATTTTCTTTACAGTACAAACCATCTCTGTATGTACTGTACTCATGTGGCACATGTTTTTGTACTGGAAGAGCTTTATCTAAAATGTCTGCCCTGTTCAACATTTTCTGTAACATGGCATTTATAGGAACATATACAGCACTGGATTTCTTTTCCCTGGCAATAATGTACTCAACTGGCATAACCACATCAAAGTTTTTGTTTACATATGCTGCTCTCCTTTTAAAGCTTGATAAGGAGCCACCCTTGCCACAGTATTTTAGTATGATATTGCTCTCTGAGGAAACCCTGACTACCTGTTTCACAGTTGAATCATCTACATCTGTGTGTAGCTTCAAAATGTCCTTGACTGAATTGTGCAGCAGTGGTTGGGACAGTTCACTTAAATGAAAGGTCAGTGTTTCACACAGTTGTGCATCTTGGTCTTTCTGGTGAATTTTGGATAAGTGGACCCTAAGTGCACTGATGGACTTAAATGTGCATAAACACTCTTGTTCTAAGCAAGGAAATGGTACAGTTCTGGTGTAGCTTCCATGTTTTAGCCTGTAATGTTTTAAGAGGTAACCCCTTTTCTCTGATATAAACTCACAGTATTTGCACTTCCACTGCATCTTCACACGGACCTGTAAGAACAAAAAATAACATTTTTAGCACACTTGTCCACAAACATGTCATCAGTGATCAAGGAAATATGGTACTTTGAAATACTGTCTACCTTTCAAATTTCTATTCTCAGCCTGAAAAATTAGTTTTCCTATTTCACATTAGAGTTAAATTAATGCCGAATGAGTTAGGCTTACCCTTCTGTCTGTAGACAATTGACAGGTTTAATAATGTTTCTAACTTGTTATTGTCAGTTCTGTATTTTAAGAGTCTGCAGATCAGAGGTGGAGAAGAACTGGCAATAACCTCAGCCTCAGCTCTTTAGTCATACAAGATTTCAACCTTCAGATGTAATGGTTCCGACCATTACATTTCAGTAGTCCGAAACCGTATAAAAAAAACGTTAACTAATGTTAACACAAGCACATGCTGTTATGAACAATGTGAAACACTAAGCTAACGATAGCATTTACCTGTCTTTTTCGATAAAAAAAAAATTTACCCTCAGAGACAGGATACACTCGGTTTAAACTTGGTGTAATAAAGGTTTATTTCAGCAAACTACATCTCTCCTAAAGTAATTGTCCGTTATAAACTGAGACTTGTCAGCACGCTAACACTAAGCCAATGCTAACATTCGCGCTCGCCACTCCACTCGCGATATTTAACTTCGATTCCAAAACCCCTCACTTTACCAAAGTGTCAATAATGGTGGCGGTAGGCTGCAGCTGTAATTTTCAGTTATATCTGTACATGGAACTCAGCTATCTTTTAAGCAAAGACATGTCTAGAATTATTTAAAATAGTTATTCTTCACACTTACCAGTCCGGAGCCGTTGAACTTGCTGTGTGTGTGTTGCAGCAGGACTGAGTTTGAATATATGCCCCGCCCCTTCACTTCAAAAACATAATATCTTTAGTAATCTCTGCTTAACAAGTTCATTACACTCTATATTTGTGTAGAAAAGTACAGTTAACTAATTTGATTTAGTAATGGGACAACATTTTTACTAAACATGAAAAAATAAGTAATGATTACTAAAATGTTTAATTACAATTAATATCTGGGTTAAGAGTGTAGGAACAGTTGTTGCAGGGAATCCACCCGTTACCTGTGTAGTGCTGACATCATAACCCCAAAACCACTTTCTATCAGTAACATTCTCATTTATATGTAACTCAGCAACATGCCATGTTAAAAGATACCAGGTGAAAGTCAGAGATGGAAGTCCATCATTGTCATCGTGCATACACCACCCTCCTGGTTGGAGGTGGATATTACCGTTTTATTACCGTGTGCATGGGGCTGTGGATCACCCCCCTGTTTTAGAGGGTCTCCATGGGTTCCTGCTCCACACTCGCTCTCTGAGAATAACAGTGTTCACTGTGAAACAATAACTGTCTCTCTGGCTTTAAGTTCCACTCAAAGAGTAATCTCTCAGCTCCATCAAATTTAATTAATTCGTTATTTATTTTAAATGTATTTATTTATTTACTAATTTGGTGAACTTACAGATTTACCTCTATAACTATGTTGGGAACCAGGCAGATAAACAGCAGAGAGGTCATTGCAACTCAGTTTACTCCCTTCTTCTAAACCCTCTGGTATTCAAGAATGTGCTGAGGTGAAGACATCATCTGCACTGAGAACACACACACAAATATCAAAACAATTTTTCCCGAGGACCAACTTACAGATTTTAAAGGTTTCTAGGAACTCCTTTTGACTTCATCTTGAATTATATTTTAAATTAAAGGTTCTTGTGAGCTGTCAAAGCTTCAGGTTGATCAGCTGAGTGTCCTGCAGTCTCTCAGACCTGTTACATAGATGTGTTTCTAATAATCAGATTATATTTTGTTTCTAAAATCATTTCCTCAGAGGCTCAGCTGTTATTTCATCCTCTCTAATCTATACTCACCACTCCTTTACCTCATTTACACCTACTACATTTATATTTTCACTTCAATCTATTTATTTTAGGCTCCGTTTGTGTCCAAGCTATATTATTATCATCACTATTTTGTTATTATTTATGATTCATACTATTGTTGTTATTATTGATATTTCATTTAATTCTCTTACCCTTATTCTCCCATATACTTTAACATTTATTTCCCCTCAGTCTTCCAATTTTATGATTCATCCTTACCCATTCTCTTAGGCTTTTTAATTTTATTTGACTCTTTTTCTAGTTAATGTTACTTCTATTATTAGTTTTAACCAGTCCAGTTATTCTATCAGAGGTTTATCACATTTAAATGGGTTATTCTTTTACTCAAATGTATTTAAACTGTTCCTGTTTTCCCCTTTTGGTCTGTAATTTAACACCTCTAACCCCTCCAGATTATCTGCTTTCAAACTTTTTACACTCTTCAACATTAACCTTAAACCTCAATGATTAATTTTCCTAGTTTACACTTATTTCTCACAATTTTATGCAAACTTTTTCATATAGCAAATGCACAGAAAAGCAGACAAGCTCTGCTTTTAACACACACAAACAGATTTATGCTGCTGCAGGCCGAGGCCTTGCAGCCCGCAGCAGGTCCAGCCTTATAAATCACTCCTCTCTACACTGACCACCAGTTCATGAACACATCTAGTTTGGTTTATTTAATCTACACACAGATTATTTCCCAGCTATTTTATTGTTACATTACATCATATTATCTATTATTCTACTACAGCTGTTCAAGGTTTTATTTATTTCTCCACTATCTTCTAGTTTTCCCCAAGTATTTCCACCCTTATTTTTCCCAATTTCTCCCAATTATGTCACTTGTTCTCACTCACCTATTTTAAACTTCTAATTTTAATCTATTTCTTTTCAGCTTTTCTTTTGACCAACATCAATTTTAGCATTGTTTGAATGACTTACTGGCTCCGGCAGGAGCTTTGTTTTGTTCACAGGGCTATTTTTATTTGAATTCCTCCCGATTGTCCAGTCTTTAACCTATTACTGGTTACAAGGTTACTATTAACACCAATTCATAAATTCCTTGTTCACATATACACAACTTTTCTTCTTTTAGAGCAGAGAGAGAGAACTGCCCAGTGACAGCTCTCTCTCTATCCCAAACTCCCTGTCTGCTCACACACACACACTCCTGCAGCTGCAGCACTCTGTCATCCATTCTCACCACTCACAGCATAACTGACTTATATTCTTGAAGCAAATTTACAGCGATTAATAACAATAAATGAATTATATTTCTAAGGCAAAATTTACAGCAATTAACAATGATATATGAATTATACCTTTCAAAAGCAGAATTTACAGCAGAGAATAACTACAAGCATCAGCACTATGTACAAAATATTACATATATACAACTTGGCCAAGTGGCACCACTTATCCGGTGTCTGACATCATATTCCTCCAGCACTATCTTCATGCATTATAAAACAAAAATCTCAGACTAACTCTGAAATAACCAAGAGCTTAATCAGATCAGTGAACTGGGAAGTGTCGACCCCGCCCTGTGCAGCCCACTTCCTTCAGAACCCGGAGGCTATGTCGGATTCAGAAGGATCGTGCGGTAACAGCCGTGCGACTTTGCTAGCTTCCTTTATTCATACAGTAAATCCTCCAAGTCCAATCTTCAGTGCATTGTAACAGCAAAGGTCTCAACATATAACGAAACCCCCAATAGCTTACTTCAGATACACGACTTGGGCAATGTCTCTTACAGCAGATTAGCAGCCTGAGCTCGTCCGGGCCAAGATAAAAGTTGGACCGGATAATTCTCAGCAGTAAATCTCTGCAAGGATTTATCACTTCATTCTCAAAAGCGCTTACTCAATAAATACCACACAAAACAAATAATGACAAGACGAACAGACAAGACAAACATCATTCACAGCTGCGATCTCAATCACAACACGCATTCATTCCACGCCAGAGTTTCAGCCATGCAATAAAAACCCCAGAGACAACACCTGCTCAATCCAGGAATCTCCTTTAATCCAGATTAGACCATTTTAGCTCAAATAGCCGACCACAAAACCCTTAAAGTTTACAAATTCTTTATCCAGAGTAAGACAGCTGTTTTATTTTGAAAGTGTAACCGAGAACTTGGGCGGAAGTCTCGACAGTCACCCGGACACCAATGATGCAGAAAACTGCTTACCTTATTTTGCGCGCTTTTGTTGTTCTCCGTGGCAACGTGAGGTTCCGTCCAAACCCCAGGTACCTCTCCAGCTGTTCTTATCTCGGAGTCCCATCTGAGGTGCCAAATGTCGGGTCGTGGTGCGGCTTTCTCCCGCTGCCCCTCTTACCAGGCAGAAGTGAGACCAATGAACACAAATGCACCTTGATAGTAATTCCAGACTTTACAAAAACTCACTGGAGATGAGCAGGATTTGTTTCCAGGATTTATTGAAGCACAAAGTTAAACAAAGTACAAGAAAGCAAAAAGCCTCCCGGGAGTAAATGCCTTGGGGCTGTTGCAAGGGTGGTAGAGGAAGAGCAGAAAAGTAAAAGTCCAGAGTTTAACAGAGTATAAGAAAGCACAGAAGCCCTCCCGGGAGTGAGCGCCTTGGAGCTGTTACAGAAGAGCAAGGAAGAAGAAGCCAAAAGAGCTAGAAAAAAGTTCTCTCCCAACTTTGCCTCTGTCTTTTATTGCTCAACTTGCACCTCCCCCTGCTGTTATCAGGAACAATGGGCATCGAAGGATGCTCCCAATCCACTATGAGTTTGATCCCCATGCCACAGCTCCAAGTCTGTTATCTGGACTGTCATAAACGAACAACTTTTCCCACGTGAAAATACCTCCCACCGGAGCACCTCTATCCATATTTTCACATTATAAGAAACACTTTTGGGGCGGTCTTATCTCGATTCACACATTTACTCCCTACATAATTACAGTAGCCCAGGTGAGACTCCAACCCCCCTTTCCAAGACACACACTCCCTGCTTTTAGACCTTCACTCTGGCAATGCTGTGTCAAAAGTGCACTGTGTACAAAGGTGAGCCTCTAAATATGAATTGAGTGCAGCCCAACGAGTAAAAAAAAACCCCAGGCCCTGGGCAGAGCAGGCCTCAGTCCTTTCCCACTCTCCTATAGCCTGCAGTGTTCCAGTGTGTGAGTGACAATATAGGTGACAAATAATATATAGTGTGATTAATAATTCAGATTAATATAGGTACTAATAAATGATATAGTAAAATACCAATATCAGATGATAAAAATATCCAACAGCTTCTCTCAAAATGTAAAGGAGCCCACCCAACACTTTAATCATACTCTGGATCTGGTTCTGACATATGGCATAGAAACTGAAGACTTAACAGTATTCCCTGAAAGCCCCCTCCTGTCTGATCATTTCTTAGTAACATTTGCATTTATTTTAATGGATTACACAGCAGTGGGTGGGGGGGGGGCTCAGATGGAGCAGAAGGAAATGTTTTTCTAGTGTCCAAAAGAAGCCTTTTCGTCCCTGTAACCTCCATTAAACCTTTACTGGGAAACAGCTGGAGGTCCTTCATCAACCACCTGATCAGTAAGTGAAGAAAAGAGAACTTTGTAGCTGCTCCATCCACCCTGTTTGTTTCACACAGGGAAAAACTGCAGTACGGAAGTTAAAATATGCAGATGAACCGTTGAAAAAAAGTATTTCTTATACAGTTACTTGGGTAATCAATATAAATAGAATAGTCGATTGCTAAAATAATCAATAGTTGCAGCCCTAATGAAATTTGCAACATGCCATAAGCCAATGCATCACCTTCTCACACAGAAGCAACAGGATTCAGGTGATAGTTATTGTTGTAAGTAAAGTTTATGTATATAACGTTTTTCACAGACAGAAAGGTGCTGTACAATAATTAAAACACAATATCAACCCCCCACCCCCACCCCCAGAAAACACTATGTTGAAAACATAATAACATTACCATATTAAAAGAATAAAAATAAAGTCAGAAACCAGAAAGCTGGTTAAACAGAAAAGTATTTTTTAAATGATGCCACAGAGTCAGCTAAATGGAGCTGGAGTGGTAAACAGTTCCAGAGCTTTGGTGCCACTGCCTGAAAAGCTCTGTCTGCCCTGGCCCTTAGTCTTGTATGTGGGACAACTAAAAGACTTTGATTTTGTTGTGTGAGAGACTGTTGACTTATTTTTTTTTTAAATGTTTTAAATGTTTTTAAATGCCTAGATAAATTTTAAATATCGGATTTATATCGTATCGGCCGATGTCCAAATTTAAAAGATCGGTATCGGACATAAAAAAGTGGTATCGTGCCATCCCTAATAATTCACAAACGCACAGCTTAAAGCAGATAACCCGAAAGCTGGAGAGGGAATGGCGTCTCACTAAATTAGAAGATGTTCATTTAGCCTGGAAAAAGAGTTTGTTGCTCTATAAAAAAGCCCTCCGTAAAGCTCGGACATCTTACTACTCATCATTAATTGAAGAAAATAAGAACCCCAGGTTTGTTTTCAGCACTGTAGCCAGGCTGACAAAGAGTCAGAGCTCTGTAGAGCCGAGTATTCCTTTCACTTTAACTAGTAGTGACAAATTATTCATAACCATCTCAAAGATTATTCTTCATGTTCGGCTGCTTTCAGCTTTCAATTCAATTTTATTTATATAGCACCAAAACCAAAGACCCTACAATAATAGGACATAACAGGTCATGTTTGTAAATGAGAAGTGGTTCTCCAACATTTTATCTGGTAAAATAAATGTTTAAAAAATATACCTTGCATACGTCTGTGCTGGTGGTTCTTGAAGCTCTGACTCCAGCTGCAGTCCACTCTTTGTGAATCTCCCCACATTTTTGAATGGCTTTGTTCCACAATCCTCTCCAGGGTGCAGTTATCCCTGTTGTTGGACACTTTTTTCTACCACATCTTTTCCTTCCCTTCACCTCTCTATTAATGTGCTTGGACATAGAGCTCTGTGAACAGCAGCCTCTTTAACAATGACCTTTGTGTCTCGCCCTCCTTGTGTAAGGTGTCAAAGGTCGTCTTTTGGACAATTGTCATTCAGCAGTCTTCCCCATGATTGTGTAGCGTACAGAACTAGACTGAGACCATTTAAAGGCCTTTGCAGGTGTTTGGAGTTAATTAGCTGATTACAGTGTGGCACCAGGTGTCTGCAATATTGAACCTTTTCACAATGTTCTAATTTTCTGATACTGAATTTGGGGTTTTCATTAATTGTCAGTTATAATCATCAAAATTAAAAGAAACAAACATTTGAAATATATCAGTCTGTGTGTAATGAATGAATATAATATACAAGTTTTACAAGATTAGAGCATGCCATAGGTATTAAAGATACTGCTGGAGAGGTTTGAATCATATGAATAAAGAGTGAATAAATAAATAAAGTCCTGTCCCACTAACAGCAGCTCCAACAGTCTGTTCACTGCTTTCTTCCTGTCAGTCTTCATCTTTCTGCTGCTTCTCCTCTTCACACTGACCACTTTCTATCTAACAGTGAGCTCCCAGTGAAGCAGCAACATTCAGCCTGTTAGAGGCAACACAAATGTCTCCATCCAAGCTCATGTTGTGCTTTGTTGTCCTCTCAGTCCCCCAGGTGGAGGTGGAGGAGGGGGTGGAGTCTGTCCAGCTGCCCTTCACAACCACACTTCACCTGCCTCAAGACGCTAAAGTGGAGTGGATGGATGGTTACAGGAAGGTCCACGTGTATCAGAGCGGCTCTGACCAGCCTGAAGAACAGCACCAGGCTTACAGAGACCGAACGAAGATGAATGAAGACCTGCTGAAAACTGGAGACCTCAGTCTGACCCTGAGACTCCCCACAGATGGAGACACAGACAACTACACCTGCACCGTCTACAGCAGGGAGGGAAACATCCTGCTGAAGAGAAAGGTGAAGCTGAGAGTCAGAGGTGAGTGCTGTAGATGCAGGTCAAAGGTCAGAGGTCATGTTTGTTCTCTCAAAGCGTTTAGTTTGAATCTATTTTCAGTTCCTTCAAATAATCTAAATTCTTTGATGTTTTTCTGTCCAAGCCAAAAATGTGGGCGGAGCAACTGTGCGTTTAAATGAACTAAGAAGACGATTAAAAATGAGTTTCAATGATCATCAATTCCTAATCAAATCCTCTGCAGGATTTTAGTTTGGATCAAATCAATAGTTTTGAGTCCAAATCAATCTAAATGTAGAAACACCAAGAGTTTGAAAGCTGCTCAGATCATTCAAACACTTTGATCCACTCATTTGGATGGTGTCAAAGGTCAGGGTGGAGCAGCCATCAATCTGAGGCTTTTATTGTGAAGGCCAACAGGAATGAGAGTGAAAATGCTGTTTGCTGATCCAGAGGAGCCCATGGGGTCTTTGTGGCTGGATGCAAAGGTTTGTAGGTGTCCTTCTAAAGAGAAGCAGCTTGAAGCTCCAGAGGAGCTGTCTGCAGAAGAAGACAGGGGAAAGAGGAAGAAGCTGAGGCCGCTGGAGGAAAGACAGGAAAAGGAAATGAGCTTTATTTGCTCCTCACACTCACATATTCCCACTTTAGAGCCAGGAAACAAACTGAGCTGTGGATTGATGTTTGTCTCCATGATTTGGGCCCTGGAATCATTTCTTCATCTCCCACTTTAAGACATATTAATGTGAGCCTCACATGTCCCAGAATGGATGGATTTCTATTTGTAGATTGATATTTGGAGGATTTTCTTTCTCTCTTTCTCTGCTGTCACAGCTCTTTGTGAGATTGTAGCAGCTGTAATGTTTGTGTGCTTAAAGCCAGCAGACTGCACTGACACACACTCTAATGTTAGCTGCTGTGTGACTCTGCAAACATTTCTATTGGACACATTGTTGCCTTTATTATATGGCTGCAGAGAGGAGACAGGAAAGTGGGCAGAGAGTGAGGCTCAGTCACACACAGGAAGTGCTCTGGGGTAAGCCCCGCCTTCAGTGCACCTGCTCAGCCAGGTGAGCTGCAGCTTTAACATGTTAGTGTGATTGTGAGTGGATCACAGTGAGTGATGGAGGCTTGTTGTTCTCAGAGGTCAGATGAGTGTTTTTCTCAGCAGTCTGATGGATCTGATGAGACCATGAGAGCAGCTTTAGCTCCTCATCAGAAAGAGTCTGACAGAAGCTCCGCCCCCTGCACCCCCGCAGACTTCTATCAGAGGGCTGCAGGTTCCTGAGAGTTCACACAGGAAACTTTAGAAACACCAAATGAAGCTGTAAACTATTGAAAAGGCTCAAATAGAAGTTTGAATGAAGGATCACAAGGAGCTCTTTCAGACTCCATGTGAGACTTTAAGAACTGTACATGGATGTTTTCCATCATCCAATAATATCAAAGTGTGACGTAAACAAAGTCTTCAACTCTCTTTAATGAACAAACAGACTTTGATCCCCAGAGATGGTAACAGACACAATCAGATCTACCCAAGTCTTATTGGCGGAAAACACATGAAGCCTTCCAGGTCCAGAGAGCTTCAGTTCAGCTTTTCATTGGTCCAGTCAGTGTGGCAATAGAAGCCACTGTGAGGATTTTCAATGTGCTATCAAAGAGGACAAAACAATCAGGTCCAAAAGAACAGAATCAGTGTGGATAAAGAGAAAATCCATATCCAGTGTGATTTGGGAGTGAAATCCAAGCAGAGCACAGACAGGAAGAACATTTTTGAGCTGCTGATCCACAAAGGGCTGGATAGAATGAGCAGGAGTCCATGATGGCTCAAAGTCTCTGATCTACACTATTCCTGAGCGTCTCCCCCTGCCTTCTCTTTGGATCTTACAAACTCTGTGTCATCTCGAAGTCATCATCATCATCGACACGGCACCAACTGTTCCTGTTTCAGAGCACAGTGGTGTTTTGCTGTCTGTTAGTTGTTAAATCAGTATAGCTCAATCTATCTGGATAACAACATATTTTAGTGTAATCTTCACCTACTTTATCTAGAGAACACTCTTTGCTGAATCACCTGTATTCACATTATTCGCTTTGTTTTTAGAAATTCGCTAGCTTAGCGCAGCTAGTAGCTTAGCTCTTAGCCGACTCACTAGCAGCATGGCTTCTTCTCCTGTCCCTCCTGCACTTTCCTGCTCTGGGTGTCACATGTTTAGTTACTCCTCGGCCTCCTTTAGCAGTAATGGTACTTGTAATAAATGTAGTCTGTTTGTAGCTCTGGAGGCCAGGCTTTCTGAATTAGAGACTCGGCTCCGCACCCTGGAAAATCCTGTATCTAGCCAGGCCCCTGTAGCGGGTGCGGACCATGGTAGCTTAGCCGCCGTTAGCTCCCCTCCAGCAGTCGGCAGTAATGACACCCGGTTACGCCAATCGGAGGTCACTAAAATTAATATTGACTCTGTGTGTAACTTTGCAAAAACAATGTCGGACTCTGTAGTTTTCTCTGGGCCCCTCCCCAATCAGACCAGGAGCCACATGTTTAGCCGCATGTTCTCCTTGAATCGCTGGCTGTCTGAGTGGTGTCCAAAAAACGACGTGGGCTTCATAGATAATTGGCAGAGTTTCTGGGGAAAACCTGGTCTTGTTAGGAGAGACGGCATCCATCCCACTTTGGATGGAGCAGCTCTCATTTCTAGAAATATGGCCAACTTTATTAACCCTCCTAAAACTAGAGATGGGAAGCTCGACACTGAAGTTTCGACGCTGTGTTGAGCTTCCTAAGTTCAGATGTTTCGAAACACTGCTCCGAAACCCTACATCACGTGACCGTGGCTAAGCGAGGCTTTTGCGCGTTCCACTCCTGCTGTTTTTTCTTCATTTTTCTTTTTTTAAATGAACCTGTCATTTTGGGCTGGGCCTTGTAATTGCTGAATGAATGTTTTTGATACAAACGCTTTTATTTATTACACGTGGATGCGCACGTATAACTGATTATTGCCACTGTGGACTGTGAACGAAGGAGACGATCCGTTCAAAAACAGGAGAGAGATTTTTTTGGGGCGCAAAAACAAATGAACGAACTCAGCCCACTGGCACAGCTGACTGTGGGGCTGAAACCCTCAATTCTCCACTTGTTTCTGCACACGTCGAAATGACCTCTATTTATTTTCAGAGCCATCAGGGGAACTTCCCAAAGTCTGACCTGCATCCACCCTCTGCTCAGTGTCCTCCTCAGTCGTGCTGATCACCACGATCGCTGCAGAAGCCTCAACTGAATCATTAAATCATCATTAAACTGAGCTCGCACTGCAGTTATTTACCGCTGACGTGGCTGTTTAAGTTTTTCATTAACAAACTGTATGAATGTGTGTAACTTATAGTTGAAGCGTATCAGTAGGATTCAGCTTCAGGGGCACAGTGACTGATGGACGGGCCTGAACGGTGAAACCCGTCCATCAGCTGACGCTGCAACCTGTGACCCACAAACTGCACAGCAGGAGGATTCCTACTGAAAACTAATATTTATTAATCAAGAAAAAACGCGTCTAGGTGATCTGGTTCTTAATTCTCATGATAAATGAGCTTTTTTCTTTTTCTTTTTTATTCCTACTGAGGTTTCTGGTGTAAATGTCCCATAAACAGCAGGAGAAAGAGAGCAGGTTCAAAGCCTCAGACAGAGTCAAACATCACGGTCATGTCACAGACACAGACTGTGTGTGGTTATCACAATAAACATACATGTTTTTCTCAGTATTTTTTATTGTGTAAATTTGTTTGTGTCTTAGTGAATTAATAAAAACTGTAACAGGCTCACGGATGTTAACAGAGCGAAAATAGTCGCAGCTGCTGTCTTTAACAGTCTCCTCGTTCCTCCAGACCATGTGTTGATCATAATTATTGATAGTCAGGTATAATCAATAGCTTTGTTTGGACTTGTGCAGGGCACGTCTGTGTCATTGTTTCATTGAACAGCATTATCAAGATGTGGCGATAACCAAATTGTCCAGCAGGTGTCACTGTGCAGATGGTTTCAGATTGTTTCGAAACTTCGATACAATTCCGGCACAAATGCTTCGAACGCTTCAGTGTTTCACAAAGCCTCGCTTTGCCCATCACTACCTAAAACCTGACTACCCAGGGTTGAGACCAGGAAGCAGAGCTGCAGTCTTACACGCCTCTCTGCAGCTTCTCTCCTCCTGCCATCCCCCAAAACCCCATCCCCACAGAGTCGGTGCTGCTCCCAGACCACCAAAAAACAAAGCTAAAATCAGCAAAAAACTATTTAAAAAATTCAAAAACAATAAATAATCAGTGATGGTATAGTTACCTTGAAAAAGTAATCTGATTACTGATTACTCCTTTAAAAAGTAACTTAGTTACTTTACTGATTACTTAATTTTAGAAGTAACTAAGTTAGATTACAAGTCACTTTATTAGTTACTTTCAGCAGCTGTCGGTCTTGTGCCAAAAACTGATGGTCTGCCATAAAGTGATCCTGATGTTTCTGTGTGTTTTTATGTGTAATGTCTTTGCTTATATTGGTAAACAGAGTGCAGTCAGCATGATTTATGAAGGGCTTATATATAAAATGCAGAAATCACCTGTTTTTCAACCATCTTTAGGAGTCTGTGTTATTGTACCTACATTATAATCAATCCAGAGCTTTTTCAAATATCTTTATAGATCTGTGATGTTATATTTGTTGTGATTTCTGCAGCTCTGAGACAGATTTCTGTTTAAAAAGACATTTTTAATGTCAGACAGTTTTTACCTTCATAAAAAACAAATATATAAAACTCACTTTGTCAAAAACTGAGTGCAGCTTCTACCTTGTGACAGAAATGCTGTTTCTGACTCAAAATTACCTGATATCATTCATGAGAGATATGTTTGATATATGCTTCACTGATTATAGGTCATCAAGTCATTTACAGCCGTTTAAATACAGGGAATCATTTTTTGGCAACTACTGAAAATTGCTGTTTGGCAGACGATCACTTTTTGGCACAATACCAGCCTCTACTACAGACTGTAGTAGAGAGCTTTTCAAATTCTTCAGCCCCCCCCACACACACACACACTTACTGGTTTGTACTGAAGTCCAGCTTCTGTTGTTTGGGTGCTGGGGGGCTCCTGCATGAGCCTCAGCTCTGCTTCACCACCTGGTGGGACTCCTCTGTAAGTGTGACTGCGCCGTGACTCCAGATGTTTCCTCATATTTGACAAAGTGTTTTTGAAGATAGATCGCACTTTGTCACCAGCACAGAGCACAACTAACCTTGATGTTGTCATCTTTAGCTGACACAGACTCACAATAGTTCCTGTATTTCAGCTAGAAAACACACATCTCTCTCCTCCCTCCATTGTTTACGTTTGTGTGTCTGTGCTGTTGTTGTCCTCATGATGAAAACTGGACTTAACTGTCACATCTGTCAGACGTCACTCCCCGAGACGCAAGAAGAAAGCAACAATATATCTTTGTGCTGAGGAACATGACAAAATAATAGCACGTGAGATTACTCGTTATTGAGAAAAAGTAGTCAGATTAGAGTAACACGTCACTGTAAATAATACAGCTTCATCAACTGCACCAAAGACTAAAACAATTAAATGTGGATTATTAAACATTAGGTCTCTCTCTTCCAAGTCCCTATTAGTAAATGATTTAATAATTGATCAACATATTGATTTATTCTGCCTTACAGAAACCTGGTTACAGCAGAATGAATATGTTAGTTTAAATGAATCAACACCCCCGAGTCACAGTAACTGTCAGAATGCTCGAAGCACAGGTCGAGGAGGAGGAGTAGCTGCAATCTTCAATTCCAGCTTAGTAATTAATCAAAGACCCAGACAAAGTTTTAATTCTTTTGAAAGCCTGACTCTTAGTCTTGTCCATCCTAATTGGGAAACTCAAAAACCAGTTTTATTTGTTATTATCTATCGTCCACCTGGTCCTTACTCAGAGTTTCTGTCTGATTTCTCAGACTTTTTATCTGATTTAGTGCTCAGTTCAGATAAAATCATTATAGTGGGTGATTTTAACATCCATGTAGATGCTGAGAATGACAGCCTCAACACTGCATTTAATCTATTGTTAGATTCAATTGGCTTCTCTCAAAATGTAAAGGAGCCCACCCACCACTTTAATCATACTCTGGATCTTGTCCTAACATATGGCATAGAAACTGAAGACTTAACAGTATTCCCTGAAAGCCCCCTCCTGTCTGATCATTTCTTAGTAACATTTACATTTACTTTAATGGATTACACAGCAGTGGGGAATAAGTTTTATTACAGTAGAAGTCTTTGTGAAAGTGCTGTAACTAAGTTTAAGGATCTAATTCCTTCATTATTATGCTCTTCAGTGCCAACACAGTACAGAGCAGCTACCTAAACTCTGCTCCCAGTGAGGTCGATTATCTCGTCAATAGTTTTACATCCTCACTGCGTATGACTTTGGATACTGTGGCTCCTCTGAAAAGGAAAGCTTCAAATCAGAAGTGCCTGACTCCGTGGTATAATTCACAAACGCACAGCTTAAAGCAGATAACCCGAAAGCTGGAGAGGGAATGGCGTCTCACTAAATTAGAAGATGCTCATTTAGCCTGGAAAAAGAGTTTGTTGCTCTATAAAAAAGCCCTCCATAAAGCTCGGACATCTTACTACTCATCATTAATTGAAGAAAATAAGAACAACCCCAGGTTTGTTTTCAGCACTGTAGCCAGGCTGACAAAGAGTCAGAGCTCTGTAGAGCCGAGTATTCCTTTCACTTTAACTAGTAGTGACAAATTATTCATAACCATCTCAAAGATTATTCTTCATGTTCGGCTGCTTTCAGCTTTCAATTCAATTTTATTTATATAGCACCAAAACCAAAGACCCTACAATAATAGGACATAACAGGTCATGTTTGTAAATGAGAAGTGGTTCTCCAACATTTTATCTGGTAAAATAAATGTTTAAAAAATATACCTTGCATACGTCTGTGCTGGTGGTTCTTGAAGCTCTGACTCCAGCTGCAGTCCACTCTTTGTGAATCTCCCCACATTTTTGAATGGCTTTGTTCCACAATCCTCTCCAGGGTGCAGTTATCACTATTGTTGGACACTTTTTTCTACCACATCTTTTCTTTCCCTTCACCTCTCTATTAATGTGCTTGGACATAGAGCTCTGTGAACAGCAGCCTCTTTAACAATGACCTTTGGTGTCTCGCCCTCCTTGTGTAAGGTGTCAAAGGTCGTCTTTTGGACAATTGTCATTCAGCAGTCTTCCCCATGATTGTGTAGCGTACAGAACTAGACTGAGAGACCATTTAAAGGCCTTTGCAGGTGTTTGGAGTTAATTAGCTGATTACAGTGTGGCACCAGGTGTCTTCAATATTGAACCTTTTCACAATGTTCTAATTTTCTGATACTGAATTTGGGGTTTTCATTAATTGTCAGTTATAATCATCAAAATTAAAAGAAACAAACATTTGAAATATATCAGTCTGTGTGTAATGAATGAATATAATATACAAGTTTTACAAGATTAGAGCATGCCATAGGTATTAAAGATACTGCTGGAGAGGTTTGAATCATATGAATAAAGAGTGAATAAATAAATAAAGTCCTGTCCCACTAACAGCAGCTCCAACAGTCTGTTCACTGCTTTCTTCCTGTCAGTCTTCATCTTTCTGCTGCGTCTCCTCTTCACACTGACCACTTTCTATCTAACAGTGAGCTCCCAGTGAAGCAGCAACATTCAGCCTGTTAGAGGCAACACAAATGTCTCCATCCAAGCTCATGTTGTGCTTTGTTGTCCTCTCAGTCCCCCAGGTGGAGGTGGAGGACGGGGTGGAGTCTGTCCAGCTGCCCTTCACAACCACACTTCACCTGCCTCAAGACGCTAAAGTGGAGTGGATGGATGGTTACAGGAAGGTCCACGTGTATCATAGCGGCTCTGACCAGCCTCTCAAACAGCACCAGGATTACAGAGACCGAACGAAGATGAATGAAGACCTGCTGAAAACTGGAGACCTCAGTCTGACCCTGAAACTCCCCACAGATACAGACAACAGCACCTACACCTGCACCGTCTACAGCAGGGAGGGAAACATCCTCCTGAAGAGAAAGGTGAAGCTGAGAGTCAGAGGTGAGTGCTGTAGCTGCAGGTCAGAGGTCATGTTTGTTCTCTCAAAGCTTTTAGTTTGAATCTATTTGGGCCTTTATTATATGGCTGCAGAGAGGAGACAGGAAAGTGGGCAGAGAGTGAGGCTCAGTCACACACAGGAAGTGCTCTGGGCTCATTTGGGCCTTTATTATATGGCCCAATAACGACGCCGTCTCTGGATGGGACGGGATTATCGGGGAAACCGGTGTCCGAGAGCGCGGGGCCGGGAAAAGACAGAGTGTGGGCCTCCTTTATTGTGAAAGTCCTCACCATGGTCACTGATGCTGAACACATGAGCTGGTCTGCAGCAGCTTCTGTTCAGAGCTTCAGCTTCCAATGGGCTCAAAGTGTCCCATTTTCAGCCATTCTTTTCCCCACCACATGCTTCCAGTGTGATATGGATCCTCTGCTGAAGGAATCTGCTTTCTATCCACAACCTGTTGATCCGTCTGTGACTGACAGCAGGAAGGAAGCCCTGCAGGTAGAGAGAAACTGTCTGAGTGGCAGTGTTGCTGCAGTTTACCTGCAGCTGCTGATCAACACAAAGTGTCAGTGTGTTTGTGTTTGGTCCTGATCTGCTGCCAAGTCTGTTTGACACTGCTGGATCTGCAGCTGATAGATCCCAGAGGAGAAACCCATCAGTCTATTGATCCCACAATCTTCCATCAATAGAACTGATGTGACTGTGATCAGTGGAAACAGTGATTTCCACGTCTCCTTTCAATCTCAATCAATCTTTATTTATAAAGCACTTTAAAATCAAATGCAATTGGCCAAAGTGCTGTACAAATCTAAGCACAAACAAACAAAACACAGACATAAGATAAGGAAAGGATTAATAAATAAATAAAAACCACAGCTAAGAAAATAAACAAAGAAAACCAACATCTCAAACTGAGTTAAAAGCCAGTAAGAAAAAATGTGTTTTAAGAGAGGACTTAAAAGCAGAGAGTGAGTCAGCCTGCCTAATGTGCAAAGGAAGATCGTTCCACAGTTTTGGGGCAGCAACTGAAAAAGCGCGGTCACCTCTGGACTTCCTCTTTGTTTTTGGGACAGCCAGCAGTGCCAGATCAGCTGACCTGAGTGAACGTGAAGGAACGTACAGGTGGAGCAGATCTGACAGATATGATGGGGCGAGGCCATGAAGACATTTAAAAACAAATAAAAGGATTTTAAAATCAATCCTAAAATGAACTGGGAGCCAATGAAGTGAGGCCAAGATCGGAGAAATGTGCTCACGTTTTTTGACCCCAACTAAAAGCCGTGCAGCAGCATTTTGGACCATCTGGAGCCGGGCAAGGAGTGTCTGACTGAGCCCAACATAAAGTGCATTACAGTAGTCTAAACGAGTCGTAATAAAAGCATGGATTAAAATCTCAAAATGATGCTGAGAGAGAAATGGTTTAACTTTGGCCAGTTGTCTTAGCTGATAAAAGCTGGACTTGACTACTGACTTAATTTGGGCATCAAGTTTGAGTTCACTGTCCAGCTTCACACCTAAGTTTGTTGCTGTCTTAGTAAGATGTTGAGTGAAAGGACCCAGGTCAATAATCATTTTTGAAGTATCACTGGGCCCAAGCAGCAACACCTCTGTCTTTTTATCATTTAGGTGCAAAAAGTTAGTGGACAGCCATGCCTTGATCTCCCCAATGCACTCGAGGAGATGGTTAGCGGAATATGCATTTTGCTGCTTGAGAGGCACATAAATTTGGCAGACATCGGCATAAAGGTGGAATGCGATGTCATGCTTTCTGAGAATTGATCCCATCGGAAGTAGGTAGAGAGAGAAGAGAAGAGGACCAAGAATAGAGCCTTGGGGCACCCCACATGTAAGGGGTGCTGCGCAAGATTCAGCAGCCCCAATACGAACACAAAAACTTCTCTCTGACAAATAGGATCGAAACCAATCTAAAGCCACACCCTTAATGCCCACCCAGTTTTCCAGTCGAGACAGGAGGATCTGGTGGTCCACAGTATCGAAGGCCACTGTTAGTGTCATGACCGAGGAGGAAACGGACAAGGAAGGGCAAACAGCGAGGACTCCAGAGGTTAACATAACTGAAAGGTATTTATTGGGAATGGGGGGAAAATGAATACAAAACCTTTTCGAAGGGAGACGAAGGGAGACGACGGGAAGCCACAGGGAGCACAGGGACACACGGCACACAACGTCAACGACGCGACAGAGAACACATGGAAACTGAGGGCTTAAATACACAATGGGTAATCAGGGTAAGAGGAAACAGCAGGGAACAACAGGTGAGGCAAATGAAACTAATTACACAGGGGAAGCAAAGCTAGACATAAAACACAGGGAAACACACTGGCAAACTAAAACAGGAAGTGATAAACCAAGGAACACGCAGACAAGTCACAACACTGGAAACAAGACAAACATACTGGGAGGACAAGCACAGGAAATAAACTATAATACAAACTGCTGGGCAAACGGCCCAGGACATGACAGTACCCCCCCCACAAAGGCCGGCTCCCGACGGCCAAAACAGGAAACAAAAACCAGACCAGGGAGGGAGGCGGGGGACCAGGACGGAGGGACCGGAGAAACAAAACCAGACAGGGAGGAAGAAAGGCAGGGAGCAAAAACAGAAATCACAGGGTCAGAACAAAACAAAAGCGAGGGCACCAGGCTGGGACACAGTCAGAGAAACGGAAACAAAACACGAAAACATAAGGAAGCACAGGGAACAGAATGGCACCGGAGGGCAAAGGGTCGGCAACAAAAAGGCAACAGCACCAAACAAAACGCAGGCATAAGGCCGAAAAACAGGAACAAAAACAGGAACAAAACACAGGGATGAGAACCAAAAAAAAAACAACAGGATGTAACAAAAAGCGACGGCACAAAGCCGGAGAGCACCACTGTCCAACACAAGGGTCAAAGTCCACGAACAGAGCAGGAGCTAAAACAAAACAAAAACAGCAAACTGCAGGGGAAAAACAGTCCACAGTGCAGGGGAGTCCATGGGAAATCCAGAACAAAAAACACACAGTTCAGGGGGCCGCACAGGCCAAGGGGCCACCAAAACAGAGTCTGGATGAGGGAGGCCGACCGCGCTCCCAGCGGCGGCGGCGACGAGGAGGAGGAGACGGGACTGGAGGCCGACCGCGCTCCCAGCGGCTGCGGCGACGCCGAGGAGAAGTCACTGGAGGCCGACCGCGCTCCCAGCGGCGGCGGCGGCGACGAGGAGAAGTCACTGGAGGCCGACCGCGCTCCCAGCGGCGGCGGCGACGACGTGGAGAAGTCACTGGAGGCCGACCGCGCTCCCAGCGGCGGCGGCGACGACGTGGAGAAGTCACTGGAGGCCGACCGCGCTCCCAGCGGCGGCGGCGACGACGTGGAGAAGTCACTGGAGGCCGGCCGCGGGGCATGCGGCGGCGGAGACAGGCGACCTCGGGCTCTGGCGCGGGACCCTCGGGCTGCGCCGAGTGCTCGGACTGCGCGGAACCCTCATGCTCGGAGCGCCCGGACTGAGCGGGACCCTCAGGCGGCGTGGAGCGCTCGGACTGAGCGGAGACCCTCAACGGCTCGGACTGAGCGGGACCCTCTGGCGCGGAGCGCTCGGACTGAGCGGCGACCCCCACCGGCTCGGACGGATCGGAGACCCCCACCGGCTCGGACGGATCTGAGACCCCCATCGGCTCGGACGGATCGGAGACCCCCATCGGCTCGGACTGAGCGGGACCCTCTGCCTCGGAGCGCTCGGACTGAGCGGAGACCCCCATCGGCTCGGACTGAGCGGAGACCCCCATCGGCTCGGACTGAGCGGGGACCCTCTGCCTCGGAGCGCTCGGACTGAGCGGGACCCTCTGCCTCGGAGCGCTCGGACTGAGCGGAGACCCCCATCGGCTCGGACTGAGCGGAGACCCCCATCGGCTCGGACTGAGCTGAACCCCTGGGCTGAACGGGGCCTACACGGTGAGGCTCCGGATGCGCAGGCTGGGACTGCGGAACAGGGCACACTGCTGCTTTATCGAGCAGCTGGGGCTGCTCGGGGAATAGCCGAGGTGCAGGTGACTGCGTGGGAGCTGACGCTATGGAAGGCGAGGGAGCTGACGCTATGGGCTGCATGGAAGCAGGCCGGGAGACGACTGGCTGCGTGGAAGCAGGCCGGGAGACGACTGGCTGCGTGGAAGCAGGCCGGGAGCTACAGAGAGCAGGCTGCGTGGAAGCAGGCTGCGAGCCAGAGAGAGCAGACACTGGGCAAGCTGATGTTACCGGAGCTACAGAGGGAGCAGGAGCTGAGGGAATTGAGACCAAAACCGAAGGAACTAAGACAGGAGCTGAGGGAACTGATTGAGAGGGCACTGAAACAGCTGACACTGGGGACCGAGGAAGAGCTACTGGGGCTGACTGAGACTGGAGTGACGTGGAAGCGACTGGAGCTACAGCCGAGGCTGACCGAGGGCGAAGGGGAGTGACGGAAACAGGGGCTGGAGCTGACCGAGGGCGAAGGGGAGTGACGGAAACCGGGGCTGGAGCTGACAGAGACCTAGGGAGAGCTACTGGACCTGGAGCTGACTGCGTGGAAACGGACGGAGAGCTACTGGACCTGGAGCTGACTGCGTGGAAACGGACGGAGAGCTACTGGACCTGGAGCTGACTGCGTGGAAACGGACGGAGAGCTACTGGACCTGGAGCTGGCTGCGTGGAAACGGACGGAGAGCTACTGGACCTGGAGCTGGCTGCGTGGAAATAGACCGAGAGCTAGGGGGATCTGCCTGCGTGGAAACGGACCGAGAGCTAGGGGGATCTGGCTGCGTGGAAACGGACCGAGAGCTAGGGGGATCTGGCTGCGTGGAAACGGACCGAGAGCTAGGGAGATCTGGCTGCGTAGGCTGGGACTGAGCTACAGCTGACTGAGAAGGCTGGGAGTGAGCTGAGGCTGGGGCTACAGCTGACTGAGGGCGAGGGAGAGCCACCGCGACTGACTGAGACCCTGCTGCTGCAGCTAACGCTGAAAACTGATGCGAAGGCTTGGACCTGGGTGCCCCCACCCGCGGAACAGGTGCGAGTGCAGAGGTCGGCCCGTCCGTGGCCGCCCCCACCCGCGGAACAGGTGCGAGTGCAGAGGGAGCTGGAGCTAAGGGGGCCGGGGCAGGGTGAGTAGAGGGAGCTGGAGCTAACTGAGGGGTCCGGGACTGCGACTGAGGGGGAGCCGTATCTCCAGCTGACTGGGAACACTGAGGGGGAGCCGTATCTACAGCTGACTGGGAACACTGAGGAGGAGCCGTATCTCCAGCTGACTGGGAACACTGAGGAGGAGCTGTATCTACAGCTGACTGGGAACACACGTGACGACGCCGGGTGCGCCGTCTCCTCCGTGCGGTGGATACCCCAGAAACGGCGATCGCGGTTTCCTCTTCTGCCGGCCACATCCGGGCCAAAAGTGTGGCTGGGCCGCTCTGCTGCGGTGACGAAGACGAGGAAGCGGTGGGACTGGAGAACTGAAGAGATGACGGCGGATCCGGGGAGCAAGGTAATGCCTGTAGTGCTGAGCTGCAGCGGAGCGGAGGAGACGACGGAGGTGAGATGACCGGCTGCAGGAGAGGTGAATCAGCGATGGCTTGGAGGAAAAAGGTTGTGTCCTTGCCCTGGACAGGGCGACCAATATTATACAGTTCAGCTTGTAAATTTTTCCGGAGCATGATTATGGAATGGGCAAGTGAGGCAGTGTCAGGATGGGTGAGGAGCCAAGTGGAGGAAGAAAAAAGTCTGCAGCAGAAAATGGCCTGAATTATCCGGCTGGGTTTATCAGTGGCATGAATGATTTTCCTGGAGAGATCTGTGAGCTCCAAAATCACTTCCTCTTGCTCGGGGGCGCTCACGGTGTCCGTGGGGTCCATAGTTTGGTCACGTCGTTCTGTCATGGCCGGGGAGGAAACGGACGAGGAAGGACAAACAGCGAGGACTCCAGAGGTTAACATAACTGAAAGGTATTTATTGGGAATGGGGGGAAAATGAATACAAAACCTTTTCGAAGGGAGACGAAGAGAGACGACGGGAAGCCCCAGGGAGCACAGGGACACACGGCACACAACGTCAACGACGCGACAAGGAACACATGGAAACTGAGGGCTTAAATACACAATAGGTAATCAGGGTAAGAGGAAACAGCAGGGAACAACAGGTGAGGCAAATGAAACTAATTACACAGGGGAAGCAAAGCTAGACACAAAACACAGGGAAACACACTGGCAAACTAAAACAGGAAGTGATAAACCAAGGAACACGCAGACAAGTCACAACACTGGAAACAAGACAAACATACTGGGAGGACAAGCACAGGAAATAAACTATAATACAAACTGCTGGGCAAACGGCCCAGGACATGACAGTTAGGTCCAACAGGACCAAAGCAACACAATGACCAGCATCTGTGGCTAAGAGAATGTCATTAAAAACCCGCAACAGTGCCGACTCAGTACTGTGGCGGGATTTAAAACCAGACTGGAAGTCTTCTAGGGTGTCATGCTTATCTAAAAATGAACTGAGCTGGCAGTAAACAATCTTCTCTAAAATTTTTGAAATAAAAGGGAGTTTAGAAATGGGCCTGAAATTGGAAAGTTGAGAGGAGTCTAGGCCAGGTTTTTTAATGAGTGGGGTCACAACTGCCTTCTTAAGACAAGCAGGGACTATACCCTTTGCTAAGCTCCCATTAATAATACTAAGCACGTAAGATGCCAAAGTGGGAAAAACCTCCTTGAAAAGGCGAGGTGTCAAGGGGTCATTTGGAGACCCAGCAGGCTTCATATGACCAATGATTTCCCGCAGGGACGACGGAGTGACAGGCTCGAACTGGTCAAAAACAGCCGGGCAAGTGACAGGGATAGAGAGGTCATAGGAGGAAGAACTAATGAGTGCCCTAATGCTAGCAACCTTATCGATAAACACCTTCATGAAGTTCTCACACAGTTCAAAGGAGTTCTCCAGGTAATCAGATTGAGGTGCACTCAGAGCAGAATTTACAACTTTAAAAAGAACACGAGGATTGTGACAATTAGAAGTGATGATATCTCCTTCATGGTGTGACAGTGTCAGAGCTCAATGCACTTGGAGACTTTCCTGTTTTTCTGGCTCCATTCAAAGTGTTGCAGCTCTAATGTCCAGCTGTCATATTAGAAATAGAAGCAGCTCTGATTTTAGTGCTCCAACAAATCCATCAAGTTCTCAATTCACACATCAACACTTTTCTGCAGCGTTCCTCTCGCCCTTATTTGCAGCTCCACTCTTGTTTTTGCTGGACCTGGAGCTGGCTGCGTGGAAACAGACCGAGAGCTAGGGGGATCTGGCTGCGTGGAAACGGACCGAGAGCTAGGGGGATCTGGCTGCGTGGAAACGGACCGAGAGCTAGGGGGATCTGGCTGCGTGGAAACGGACCGAGAGCTAGGGAGATCTGGCTGCGTAGGCTGGGACTGAGCTACAGCTGACTGAGAAGGCTGGGAGTGAGCTGAGGCTGGGGCTACAGCTGACTGAGGGCGAGGGAGAGCCACCGAGACTGACTGAGACCCTGCTGCTGCAGCTAACGCTGAAAACTGATGCGAAGGCTTGGACCTGGCTGCCCCCACCCGCGGAACAGGTGCGAGTGCAGAGGTCGGCCCGTCCGTGGCCGCCCCCACCCGCGGAACAGGTGCGAGTGCAGAGGGAGCTGGAGCTAAGGGGGCCGGGGCAGGGTGAGTAGAGGGAGCTGGAGCTAACTGAGGGGTCCGGGACTGCGACTGAGGGGGAGCCGTATCTACAGCTGACTGGGAACACTGAGGGGGAGCCGTATCTACAGCTGACTGGGAACACTGAGGGGGAGCCGTATCTACAGCTGACTGGGAACACTGAGGGGGAGCTGTATCTCCAGCTGACTGGGAACACTGAGGAGGAGCTGTATCTCCAGCTGACTGGGAACACTGAGGGGGAGCTGGGGCTACAGCTGACTGGGAACACTGAGGGGGAGCTGTATCTCCAGCTGACTGGGAACACTGAGGGGGAGCTGTATCTCCAGCTGACTGGGAACACTGAGGAGGAGCTGTATCTACAGCTGACTGGGAACACTGAGGAGGAGCTGTATCTCCAGCTGACTGGGAACACTGAGGAGGAGCTGTATCTACAGCTGACTGGGAACACTGAGGAGGAGCTGTATCTACAGCTGACTGGGAACACACGTGACGACGCCGGGTGCGCCGTCTCCTCCGTGCGGTGGATACCCCAGAAACGGCGACCGCGGTTTCCTCTTCTGCCGGCCACATCCGGGCCAAAAGTGTGGCTGGGCCGCTCTGCTGCGGTGACGAAGACGAGGAAGTGGTGGGACTGGAGAACTGAAGAGATGACGGCGGATCCGGGGAGCAAGGTAATGCCTGTAGTGCTGAGCTGCAGCGGAGCGGAGGAGACGACGGAGGTGAGATGACCGGCTGCAGGAGAGGTGAATCAGCGATGGCTTGGAGGAAAAAGGTTGTGTCCTTGCCCTGGACAGGGCGACCAATATTATACAGTTCAGCTTGTAAATTTTTCCGGAGCATGATTATGGAATGGGCAAGTGAGGCAGTGTCAGGATGGGTGAGGAGCCAAGTGGAGGAAGAAAAAAGTCTGCAGCAGAAAATGGCCTGAATTATCCGGCTGGGTTTATCAGTGGCATGAATGATTTTCCTGGAGAGATCTGTGAGCTCCAAAATCACTTCCTCTTGCTCGGGGGCGCTCACGGTGTCCGCGGGGTCCATAGTTTGGTCACGTCGTTCTGTCATGGCCGGGGAGGAAACGGACGAGGAAGGACAAACAGCGAGGACTCCAGAGGTTAACATAACTGAAAGGTATTTATTGGGAATGGGGGGAAAATGAATACAAAACCTTTTCGAAGGGAGACGAAGGGAGACGACGGGAAGCCACAGGGAGCACAGGGACACACGGCACACAACGTCAACGACGCGACAAGGAACACATGGAAACTGAGGGCTTAAATACACAATAGGTAATCAGGGTAAGAGGAAACAGCAGGGAACAACAGGTGAGGCAAATGAAACTAATTACACAGGGGAAGCAAAGCTAGACATAAAACACAGGGAAACACACTGGCAAACTAAAACAGGAAGTGATAAACCAAGGAACACGCAGACAAGTCACAACACTGGAAACAAGACAAACATACTGGGAGGACAAGCACAGGAAATAAACTATAATACAAACTGCTGGGCAAACGGCCCAGGACATGACAGTTAGGTCCAACAGGACCAAAGCAACACAATGACCAGCATCTGTGGCTAAGAGAATGTCATTAAAAACCCGCAACAGTGCCGACTCAGTACTGTGGCGGGATTTAAAACCAGACTGGAAGTCTTCTAGGGTGTCATGCTTATCTAAAAATGAACTGAGCTGGCAGTAAACAATCTTCTCTAAAATTTTTGAAATAAAAGGGAGTTTAGAAATGGGCCTGAAATTGGAAAGTTGAGAGGAGTCTAGGCCAGGTTTTTTAATGAGTGGGGTCACAACTGCCTTCTTAAGACAAGCAGGGACTATACCCTTTGCTAAGCTCCCATTAATAATACTAAGCACGTAAGATGCCAAAGTGGGAAAAACCTCCTTGAAAAGGCGAGGTGTCAAGGGGTCATTTGGAGACCCAGCAGGCTTCATATGACCAATGATTTCCTGCAGGGACGACGGAGTGACAGGCTCGAACTGGTCAAAAACAGCCGGGCAAGTGACAGGGATATAGAGGTCATAGGAGGAAGAACTAATGAGTGCCCTAATGCTAGCAACCTTATCGATAAACACCTTCATGAAGTTCTCACACAGTTCAAAGGAGTTCTCCAGGTAATCAGATTGAGGTGCACTCAGAGCAGAATTTACAACTTTAAAAAGAACACGAGGATTGTGACAATTAGAGGTGATGATATCTCCTTCATGGTGTGACAGTGTCAGAGCTCAATGCACTTGGAGACTTTCCTGTTTTTCTGGCTCCATTCAAAGTGTTGCAGCTCTAATGTCCAGCTGTCATATTAGAAATAGAAGCAGCTCTGATTTTAGTGCTCCAACAAATCCATCAAGTTCTCAATTCACACATCAACACTTTTCTGCAGCGTTCCTCTCGCCCTTATTTGCAGCTCCACTCTTGTTTTTGCTGGAATCATTATTGATCTCCATGAGCTGTTTCTGCCTGAAGGAGGCGCCACTCCATCGCTTCATTCTGTGCACAACAAGAGTCACATGATGCTGCTCTGGGAGCACCAATCACACTTTGTACAGCTCATGTTGTGTTTGTGTCCTCTCAGTCTGTCAGGTGGAGGTGGAGGAGGGGGCGGAGTCTGTGCAGCTGCCCTTCAGAACCACAGGAAACCTGCCTGGAGATGCTCGAGTGGAGTGGAAATGCATTGAACCTAAACCTGAACTGAAGGTCCACGTGTATCAGAGCGGCTCTGAAAAGCCTGAAGAACAAGACCAGGATTACAGAGACCGAACGAAGATGAATGAAGACCTGCTGAAAACTGGAGACCTCAGTCTGACCCTGAGACTCCCCACAGAGAGAGACAGTGGGACATACAGATGTTTTCTCTATACCAGGAACATCTGCAGATGGAAATATGTACAGTTCAAAGTCAGAGGTTTGTGTGTGTGTGTGTCTGTGTGTGTGTGTGTGTCTCTGTGTGTGTGTGTGTGTGTGTGTCTGTGTGTGTGTGTGTCTCTGTGTGTGTGTGTGTGTGTGTGTCTGTGTGTGTTTCTCTGTGTGTGTCTCTGATTGTGTGTGTGTGTGTGTGTGTGTGTCTCTGACTGTGTGTGTGTGTCTCTGTGTTTCTCTGTGTGTGTGTCTCTGTGTGTGTCTCTGTTTCTGTGTGTGTGTGTGTGTCTCTGTGTGTGTGTGTGTTTCTCTGTCTCTGTGTGTGTGTGTGTGTGTGTGTGTCTCTGTGTGTGTCTCTGTGTGTGTGTGTGTGTGTGTGTGTGTCTCTGACTGTCTTGTGTCTCCTCTGCAGGCAGAGCTCAGGTCCAGGATCAAACAGGGATCATCAGGAACAGAAGCAGCTCCATTGATCCGACTCCTCTGATGGCTGATCGATCAGTTTGATCTGTTTGTTCTTTGATTATTGATCAGTGATGTCAGAGTGGAGTCAGTGTGATGTTGTTGTTGTGTGTTTGAGCCTTTTAGTGTCCGTGAAGGTCTCTGCTGCCGTAGATCCTCTGAACTGTGACAGAGGTCTCACTCTGGAGGAAACTCTCAGCACTTTCCAGCAGCTCCTCCATCATGGAGGACGTTCCCTCACTGGAACACGTGGAGGAGAGAGGAGAGGAAGCACAGGTGGATGCTCTGAGGAAGAGGAGCGTTCTCACATTGGTCTTCCTACAACAACACCTTGATCACATGAGCAGAGGGGCGTGGCCTTCAGTGGTCCTAACACGCCGTCGTAGTAATAAAGGAACCTCCACATGTTCCACTTTGAAGGCTCATCTCCAACAAAGCAGACCTGTGATCACTTTAACTCACTATGATGATTGTTGACATTTGTCTTTGTGTCTCTGGCTTTTCTTGTGTGTCTGTGTGTCTTTGGGATGTTGGATAGAGTCATGTGACCTGCCCAGGGACTACAGATGGAAATGAGCAGTTTAGCTCCAATCTGGCAGCTTTCCATCTTCTCTGTTTATATTGATGTCCATGAACATGCACTGTCCCTGTGAGATCAATGCAGCTCTTCTCCATCCTGCTGTGAGCCCTGACTTTAAATGTTAGATTTAAATACTGCAGCAGAATCAATCATCATGTGTCATTTGTTCTTTTCATTTAACAGCAGGACTCAGAGGCAGCTGCTGAGCAGAGACAATAACACATATTGGTTACTTATCATGGTCTCTGCGGGGGTGCTCCAACTGTGGGCTTTAGCTGGGCTTGCTTTTCTGGTAGTTGCTGAAGATGATGCTGTGAATGAATTATTGTTGTTTCTTGATACTGATGCCATGTGGATGTAATGAAGAAATTTTCCCCTGACAAAGTCTTTAAATAACAGATTTATTTACAAGAAAGAACAGTGTCATACCAAGCACTCCTACTCTGTGCCTGGGAGAGACCGCCAATTATCATCTTTGTCTCTTTTGTCTCTCTCAGAAGAGAAGCATTTCCTAGTTTATATACCACAGAGTTCTACCCCAACATCTGGTCCACACCCACTATGCTCCATATACAGGAAGTCTTGGAATGCATACCTTTCCTTAATTGGATATCAGTGTTAATTTCGTTGACGAAATATTTTCATCATAGTTTTCGTCAACGACCCTTTTTTCATGGCAAAAATGAGCCAATAACTAAATAAAAATGACCTAAAAGGATAAAAATGATCAAATTAATTGACACTTTTGTCAACGAATGAAAACGAGATGAAAATGCTTGGCAGGGACGACATCCAATCAGAACTGATTTAATTCTGTGACAGGGTGGGACAAGTTAGGAAACATCCAATCAAATGCACAGTTGCGCAAATTTCCTCTAAACCCGGGAAGACCAAACTAGCCTGTGATTGGTCGTTCCTTCTGATAGAACTAAGTGATGTAACCAATGTCAGCAGGGACAAAGAGAAGAGCCGATTATGGACACATTTGTCCTTTGACGTTGTGACAAACTAATCGATGTGTAAACCATGTGGGGCGACTATCTCGGGTAAAAACACGACAAATCTTAAACAGCATCTGCAAACCAGTCACCCAGATCTCCATGCAAAGGTCAGCATTTTAATGTCCTGCAGGGTAAAGTGTTTTTCCCAGTTTGTGTTTAGAGAAAATCTCCACACCATGGTGGATTAGCCTTTATAATCTTAGTCCTGAACACTGCCCTGTACCTTTCAGAGCGTCCTGCTGTAAAACGCTCGGATTATCTCAGTAAGGTGGTGTTAATGATCAGGTGTGTGGGAGGCAGGTGAAACACTAATGTTAATATTATTAATAATATTCCATAACTTTGAATAAATGTTTAATTTGGTGTAAGTGTGTATAATGACTAATTCAAGGGAACTGAAGAAAAAGCATTTACATTTTACACCCTTTATATTTTAGTCGACTATATTCTTACGATAATTTCATCGACTAAAACTAAAACTGTTCAGATGACTAAATTATGACTAAAACTAAATCAAAATTTGCTGTCAAAATTAACACTGTTGGATATAGGAGTGAAGTGAAAAGGATATAGGAGTGAAAAGGGCCTCAGCTAAGAAGACCTCAGCTATAATTCATATGTCTTAAAATGATAGATAAACCTATATGTAAAGTTAAAAACACAGGCATATCACATATTCCCCCCTTTGAGACTCAAATATGGACCAAAACTGACATAATTAGAAATAAAAGCAGAAATATATATATATTATATATATTTTCTTTTTCCTTTTCCTTACACATGTGTTTTCGTCAAGAAATATATATATTTTGTTTTGCCTTTTCCTTATACAAGCCTTTGTTCTTTTTACATTTCCTCGTCTCCTTTTTTCCTTTACCGTGTGCATTTCTGCCTCGTTATGCAAATGAGGAGGGCGGCCTTCTTGCTCCAGCTCCTCTACTATTGGTCAATAAACAGGAAGGAGCAGGATCCATGTGCAGATGTGCAAAACAAGACAAGACTAACATAGGGGAGATGTGTGTATCTGCAGCCGCTGCTGTTATTCACTGGTGCCGCCGCTACAATCAGTCCCCAGAAAAAGGAAACAAACACACATTATGGGGTAGTTAGGTTAAAACAAAAGTCATCTGGTACGGTGCTCATTTTGCGCCAAAAAAACCACCTTAGCAAAGCATATTTGCACATTTAAGCCAGGATAGCAATATGGTGGGGAAGGACGGGGGCAGGAGGGGATGCAGACAGAGATGAGAGGGTGGGGGCATTGTGGGGCCAGATACCAGCTCCTAGCCAAAACAGTTCGGTGATAGTGATGGAAGTTCATCAGCGGCCGTGGTACACCAGATCCAGCTACACAGATCACAGAGAGGGCTGAGGGGGAGAGCGACCGTCACACATTGTCCCGGAGAGATATGATTACCAGCCCAAGGTCGGCTAGGGAGCCGAATTCCTGATAATGCAGATGTTGTTTGGGAACAGGCTGCAGTGTTTATCTCCTGACATCAGACGGCTCACTGTGCACCGTTCATCCTCGCTGAAGCTGTTCAGCCTGGGATGAGCGTCTTCCTACTCACGTCTGTATCTTTGCAAGAGTTTAATTTCTTAGGACGTGGTGCAGTAGCGGGTGGACAGTAAATAAAGGTGCAGGTGTCTGTCTGTAGGCAACCTAAACTGCAGCACGCTCAGGCAGCACCGGGAAACCACATTTAACTGCCAAATAACAAACGATTGCATATTTTTCGTGACGGGTTGCAACCCTAGTCTATACTATAAAGGACCTAATGAAGATTAACAGTCTCATAGGTTATATAATAGCACACAAACATACAACACCAACAGATACTTACACACAATCATATCACTGTCCACGCATTAGAAACCCACTCGCGTTGTGAGGCGAACAGTCTGTGGAAAAAAACGTGAAAATAAATAAGAGTAGAAACATTTGAAGTTCTTCTCTCCTCCACACATTGAATACTGCTGCTTTGTTTCTGATTCTTACCTCTGCAGAGGATCAGACCGGCTTTTATTGGATTCAGAGTTGTGCAGGAACTGCTTCCTATAAGATGAAACCAAATAAAAATAAGAAACCAAATCACAATACGTCTGTCAGCTTACTGTGACCATTCTGCCACTCTTAGTATTTTTGTTTTAGAAACGACCAAGTCTTACCGCAGTTTTTGGATCGTGCTGCCGTCTTTTCCTCGAGTCCTTCTGTAGGTGAGTCTGTTAGAGTCCAGAGAATCGAGTCTCTACACAATAGACGCCATCTTGTCTTTCAGTCGCGCTCATACAAACTTGAGTAACTGAGGAGATAACCCATCACTGCAGCCAGCAGCGTCTTCTCGTCTGCAGCTTGTTTTGCTAATATTTTGCATCCACAAATAACTAACTTTGTTATTGATGACTCATCTGATATGCTTTACGTACAGCACAGTTCTTTGGTGTCAGCAGAAAAACCTCTCTTGGAAGAGTGGACAGCGGTGCCTCTGTCTCCATCCACCACACAGTCTTAAATGAGGCTGACAGCATTGTTGAACATGGATCATCAGATGTTCCCTGAAAATGGTCTCACTGATGTTGACTGCTTTGCAGACATGCAGCAGGGTAACACATCAGAATGTGACTTAGTCCATAGATGATCCCGAGCAGAAAGGTCAGCACATGTATATGCTAAGTGGTGTGGAAACACTAACAGTGTTGAGGAACCTGTCACTGACCCTTTAGCAGATCCACAGCCAGCCATTATAAAGCAGTTCATAGTTGTCACTGTTGTGTCAAAATGCAGAACATTTAAACATGTTGTTGCACAAGTTTCTTGGCTCAGTCCCCACAGACACACATTTTTATGGTAAGCCAGTAGAAGTTTGGTGCTTGCAGGGAACAGATGCCTCATTCCCAGCATCATGCCTACCTGCTGAGCGCTTTACTGGAAGATGTGTTGTGCACACATCCACTGTGTGTGTAAGCAGCACAGCTGAGAAGGTGACTGTTGTACTGCCACTCTGCACAGTGGTTGAGATCTAGATTTAGTGTGAGGCAGTGCCCCTAGAAATGAGGGGAGTCTTCATTTAAGTCTTTAAAATATCAAACTTTGTAAATGACTTCATGCTTTGTGTCTGGCGTAATTTTCAAATATTACAGATTTTCTGTGAATTGTTTTATTGTAAAAGTTTTATTCCAAAACCTGTTGCATTAAATTTTTTTACATTTTTCTCATGAAGGTTTTGCTGATATCTCTTATCTACATCCATGTATAGCAAAATAAAAGTTTATATGTTTCTATGTTTTCTTATTCCATCTCCTTGGTAGTCTTTAATGTCATTGATGCATGTGAACATTCACTGAACGTTTATGGCAGCGTTCATGGGATGTTGTCTGAATGTTCAATGCTAGCTGGGAAGCCACTGCACAGAAGAGGATGATGGTGTGACAGACTTTTTGTTACAGTGAATTAGACTGAAAACTGAGTTTGCTTTTCAATGAAAATAATGCTTGTAGTGTCACCAAAATCAAGTTATAGCCTTTGTTTATCTCCCTCAGTCCACTAAAGTTCAGGGTTCACAAAAAACTCCATGACAAAGGCTCACAGACAGAAGCTCACAGACAGAAGCTCACAGACAGAAGCTCACAGACAGAAGCTCACAGACAGAAGCTCACAGACAGAAGCTCGCAGACAGAAGCTCACAGACAGAAGCTCACAGACAGAAGCTCGCAGACAGAAGCTCACAGCCTTATTGGAAAAATGGACAAAAGCTGAAATCGTCCAAAAGTATATTTCTAACTAGATAAATTACTAATTTATAAAATAGAATGACTTCTTCTGAGTTTAGTCTTGTTTGAATGTTTCGTTGTAGAATAATTTATGTGTAGTCACATTGTAATGGAAAAAGGCTTAAAAGATGATAATGTAAATTTGATTATATCTCAAAATAAAAATATGTTGGTTACAACTTGGGAGGGGTAGACCACTGGTGAGTACTGGTGACCACTGGTGAGTACTGGTGACCACTGGTGAGTATTGGTGACCACTGGTGAGTATTGGTGACCACTGGTGAGTACTTGATTTGCATTTGTATGACTCACAGAAACCTCCTTTACATATGAGAGCCTGTCCTAGACCTGAGGAGAGGGGGGAGCTGAGGGAGCACTGACGAGTACTGGTGACCACTGGGGAGTACTGGTGACCACTGGGGAGTACTTGCTTTGTATGACTCACAGAAACCTCCTTTACATATGAGAGCCTGTCCTAGACCTGAGGAGAGGGGGGGAGCTGAGGGAGCACTGACACAGAGTCCACGGCAGTTTCCCTACAGTTTATTGTTCTGACCAAAGCCTCCTGCTGAGAGCCCTGAAGCTCAAGGCGCGCTGCAATATTACATACAAGAAACTGTCCAAAAACCCCACTTTTCATGCAGTGAAACTGACGAGGTAACAATGAAGTCCTTCTAGAGGTAAGCATAAAAACAACATTATCCACTGACTCGTGCACACGGTCAGAAAACTGTGAGAGTCCTCATTAGTGATGCTGTTTGTGTCTCTGAGAGCCGATGATCTGCAGTGACTCAGAGGAACAGAATCCTGTTGAATGACAGCCAGCAACACACTTTCTTATTAGCAGCAATTAAAGGAAACTACAAACAGAACAGCAAAGTGCTGTCATTGCAAATGACAGTGAGAACAGGTTCCACCACAATCCTGCACCAACACATAAGAACTGTCCCTCCTTTGGTGCTGTCGGAGGAGAGAGGGCGTGGTAGGTCTCCATCTACTGACCCTGGTGAGTCTGGGTCTGAACCAACAACAACTGTCTCAGCATCCACTGTCCTCCTGAAAACTGCAATCATAACCCCTGAGAAGGGAGCAGAAGACCCCCTGCACTGGTGGGAGGCCAAGGCCTCAATCTACCCACAGCTGGTGAAGGTGATGGAGGTGTGACTGTGTGCTGTGGCAACACTGGTCCTTTCTGAGGAATATTCTCAAAGGAGCCCGTTCTCCTCTAAAAAACTACTGCATTGGTCATCTCTCTGCAGAGACCATTTCTGCAGAGAGATGACCAATATGTATGTTTTAAAGTGAGATTAACCGCCCTCTAGTGGTCATAGACGAAAGTGCGTATGAATGACATTTTCAGAAAATGAGTAAATATGAATTTTCTCCAATTTTTAAAAGTTTGTTTAAAATGTTAAAAAAAGTAAGAATGTTTTTTTTTTTAAACCAGACAAATAAAGAAAACAAACTGAAAGCCAAAGATCAGCACACAAACCATTCATTTATGCTCAGTTAGGCTAAAATATGAGGCTACCAATGCTAACAAGTAAACACCCTAAAGAGCCGGCTCTCTGAAAAGAGCCAAACTTCCCATCTCTGCTCCTCATCACTCAGCCTATGCCCTTCCCATCATGAACACCCCCCAGGTTCCCATGCTGAAATGATCAGTTATGTAAATTGTAACCATAAGTAGACCTCGAGTGCCTGCGTGTACTCTTTGTGTGTGTTTGTCCTTCAGTCTTTTCTACTCAGTCTTCAGATTCATCCCTTCTGTACGGCTCAGCACAGCTCAGCAGGCTCCCTCTGATCCTCCCTCTGATTGGCTGCTGTAGATTGTTGCTTCTGCTGTTGGTTTTGTGATGTACAGAAAGCAACAGCAGAGTCAGGATCCAAATCCTCCTCCTGTTGAACTGCAGCCTGTTTGAAACATCTCAGAGATTTTCCAGCTGAGCTCTGAGTCTCCTGCTGCTGCTCCAAACTCTCTGAGCTGGGCTCTGAGACCTTGGCCCCGGATAAGTGGAAGAAAATGGATGGCTGGAAATATAATTTAACAGGCTACATTTGGCCCAGTCTGAATTCAAACATATCAAATTAAATCCGACTCACAGATTCAACAACTCCACATCCACTTTCATTTTTATTATTTTAAAATCTTATGGATTAACCACAAAATAATTAACAACAAAGTGTTAAAAAATATGTTTTGCTCCTTTCTTTTCAGTGTTTGATCAGTTAGATCATAAATCACATTAGAACAGGTTAGGTCTCAAAGTCATAGCTGAAAGTTCCTGAAAGCTTATGGTATTACTGTAATCTATAAAGGCTGCTATAGTTCAGGTTATAACACATTAATGTGACAGATGTTATTGATCCTCATTAATCAGATCTTAGCAGGATGTTCTCTTTAACTCTGTCACAGGCTGAAGCTTCACATTATTCCTCTGATCCTTCTGTCATGCAGCATTTTAATAACTTCATTAGAATAAAGTTCACTGCAGGCACGCAGGTGAGCTACAAACCGAAAGTAAACGTTCCTCGTTCCTCTGAGTCACACCTGGAGGGTGGAAGTGGGCGGAGCTGCAGGTGACCCTCGGTGTGGGTTCGCTCGGTGAGCGGAGCATTGACCGGGACTTTGTGGCGGTTTGAGCGCTTTAAAGGAGGATGAAGACGTTGGTGATGTTCCTGCTCCTCCTGAACGGTAAGAAGCTCCGTGTGAGCCTGTTTCACCTGCAGCAGGTGAGGCGGGACCCGGACTGACCAGCTGCAGTCAAAGGTCGGACCCGGAGCTCAGAGCTCAGTAACTGCGCTAAAGCAGATTAACCGGTGACGCTGCTTTCAGGAGCCACAAACCCGGAAATGAACATCGTGAATACTTCGACTGTAAACGTCATTTATTATAATCACAGTAATTCTCCTTTCTCGCTGTTTCTGGACAAAACAACAAATTATAACAGCTACATGACGATAACAGGTGAGGTAATCACAGCTTCAAACAGAGGCATGATGGGAGATCCAGCCATCTGCACCTGTAACTGGGGACTGAGTGTGTCTTATTAGTGGAGCTGATCAAGTCCACAAAGTTCCCACCATCATCCATAAAGTGTAGAACGATTAAATTCCCTTTTCATTCATTCATTATGGATGTAGTTAAATCTTTGTTTCACGTTCACGTTCACAGAAAGCTTTTCTTTCCTTCTTGGCAGGTTTCAGTTTGTTAGAGATGCTGCTGTTAATGTTTTATTGCTTTATAAAAGCATTGGATGTTAACCAACAGCAGTCACAACTTCATATTTATCATTATATTTAAATGTTTCAAGTTTCATTATTTTCTAATCCCAGTTTTCTTCCTGGTGGTTTCAGTAATCCCATCATCATCAGACTGAAAGTAATGACTGATTCATTTTTGTCAGGCAGGACCGACTCAGACTGACAGGTGATCATGTTTCTCTCTGAGAGCTCATGAAGGAGTCACTCTGTGAAATCTGAACCAAGGCTTTGAAATGCTGGCTGCAATAACAAACACATTACCTTAGCATAAGTAATAGCATTATCAATAACATTAACATTGAATCATTTACAACTAATTAGTTGTTCCTGCTTAAATGATCTCCTAATGAATGGTTTGCTCTTATATGCATATACAGTTGTTTTTGTGTTGTTGATGTGTGTTTTGTTTAGTGTGTCCACTGCTCTCACGGCTTGGGCACATTTCTCTCCTTCTTAGTTTGTATAGTTTGTACTGGCAGCTGCTCAGCACACCTCTCTATGCTCTGGAGCAGCGTGGGCAACTCCAGGCCTCCAGGTCCTGCAGGTTTTAGACGTGTCCCTGATCCAACACACCTGAGTCAAATGGCTGAATGACCTCCTCAGTGTGCAGTCAAGTTCTCCAGAGTCCTGCTAATGACTTCTATCTTTGACTCAGGTGTGTTGAAGCAGAGACACATCTAAAAGGTGCAGGACACCGGCCCTCGAGGCCTGGAGTTGCCACCCCTGCTCTGGAGTAAGATGTTTCTGCTACAGAGGACAGTCACTTATAAGCCATAGGGAGGTAGCATGCATCAGTATGGATCAGGAAGTTATTGGTTGTTTATTTATTTTACTTTTAGGTTTCTGCTGGTTGCATATTTAATGGCTGCTCTGTGATGGCCCAGTCTAAAGGATCTCCACCCTCCATGGGTGGCAATATTACATTTATTAGTTAGAATTGTAAAGGCCTCAATAATCCAAAGGCAGTAAGGTTCTGCATTATTTACATCAACATGAGACGCATACAATTTATCTACAGGAAACTCATCATAGGAACAGCCTGAAACTGAAAAAGAGCTGGTCAGGAAGATTTACCCGGGGTCAAAGTAAGCCAGTACGGTCAAGTACTGCATAGCACTACAAGATCCTGCGCCAGTACACAGTACCGGGAAGAGGGGGGGTACGGCTGTCTGCTTTAAAGCCATCATTCAGAATAGATCCTCTAGCAATAAGCGGTCTAAAACACAACTTAATCAGTTAATAAACTGCTTTTTTTTTCTCATTTCAAATTGTTTCTGAACTGTTCGTGTTATACTGGAGCCTCAATTCTCCAGCTTCTCTCCCCTTGGAGCTCGAGGCTTTCGACAATGGCCAGCCTTTAAAACATTCACCACTACTTTAATGTCTGCTCGTCACAAAATATCCCAATTAAAACCAAAGAGAGATTAAGTAATTGTATTTCATGTTATTCTGCTCAATTTCAACAACACAGCACAGCTTGAAAACACTGCTTATGACCAGAGATTTCATTTACGCTACACGAGATCACATTTACATCCGAAACACAGGGGTTACCAAGAGGATTGTGCATTTGATTTAATGGACTGTGTTATTTTACACGGGTGGTGTACAGACATTAAAAACCTCAGCTTATATATATATATATATATATATGCGGATCTATAGACTCCACTCTAGCCCTTCTAAAAATATTGTGGGAGGCAGATCTGGGAGAGACGATCTCAGAGAGGCTCTGTGAGGAGATCCTAATGAGGGTTTACAGTTTTATGCAATGTCAAATCTTACATAGAGCCCCTTATACCAAGGCATACTTAGCAAAAAGGTTTGATATTGTGTCTCCGTTAATGCAGCAAACTACACACGTATGTTCTGGAGTTGTCCTCCCTTGAACAGAAGTTCTAAGGTCTAAGGTGACTGGCCACGGCCCATAATGCCTCAGTCGCTCTCTTCACTGTCTGGCCTTCCCCACTCAGTCGTTCTCCTGTGATAAGGAGTCTAATAGCCTCTGTGACTCTGCTGACCAGGAGGCAACTTGGGGTTCAGCATATTGCCCAACGATACTTTGGCAGGCAGATTGGAGCAGGCAGGAATCGAACCCCCAACCTTCTGATTAGCAGATGACTTGCACTACCTCCTAGGCTACAGCCACCTGGACGTCTGGTTTGACTGATTTTTGATGAATTACCCAGCCCCAGAGGACTGTGTGCAAAAATGTCTGTAGATCCTAAACAGTCCACTGTGATGATTTAGTTCAAGTCCTGGAATTAAAGCTGAAAGTCTGCTCGTCTGTCACAGGTTTAATTTGTGTTTCTGTTTGTGTGTCCTCACAGGTTCCCAGCATGCCCTGGGTGTGGTGGTGGAGGTGAATAAGGAGGAAAGGTCTGTCCTGCTGCCCTGTCAGTACTCAGGTGTTATACCTGAGGACCTCACAGTGATGTGGACTCGCAGTGATCTCGATCCCAAAACTGTTCACCTACGACGAGAAGGAGGAGATGATCTCAGAGGGCAAAACCGGCGTTACAGCAACCGCACATCACTGAGGCCTGATGCTCTGGACTCTGGAGACTTCAGCCTCACTCTGAGGAAACCACAGCTGACTGACAGCGGCAGCTACACCTGCTCCATCACTGATGGAAGAGAAGAAAAGAGACTGAGAGACATCCAGCTGCAGGTCAAAGGTCAGCAACAAACCCAAACACCTGCTTTATGTACAGGTCAAAAGTCAGTAATGTAGACAAAGGTCAGAGGTCAAACTGAAAGGAACATTTCCTAAATTGTTCTGACACACCTGAAGAAATCAGCAGCAACATTTAGATCTAACCTGAGTGGAAACAGCAGAAAGAGTTACACTGTATACACAGTAAAACATGAGCCTAACTGGAGCTGACAGAAATCAACAGCACAAAGAGTTTAGCTGTTCAGACTCGAGGTGCTGAACTAATATCTATAAAATAAACAAATATTTAAAAAATATTCAAAAATAATATCTATAAACAGAGACAGAGCTTTAAATTCTAAAAACTGTAGCAGATAAGCTTTGCAGCTGTAACAGCTTCAGCTCTTCTGGGAAGTCTTTCCACAGGTTTAGGAGTGTTTATGGGAATTTCTGACCGTTCTTCCAGAAGCACATCTGTGAGGTCAGACACTGATGTTGGAGAGAAGGCCTGGCTCACAGTCTCCGCTCTGATCCATCCCAAAGGTGTTCTATCAGGCTGAGGTCAGGACTCTGTGCAGGCCAGTCAGGTTCTTCCACACCAAACTGGCTCATCCATGTCTTTATGGAGCTGCTTTGTTATAATCCCACTAACAGCTGACTGTGGAATATTTAGCAGTGACTGGACTTGTTGCACAGGTATCATCCTATCATGGTACCACGCTGGAACTCACTGAGCTCCTGAGAGCGACCCATTCTTTCACTGATGTTTGCAGAAGCAGTCTGCATGCCCAGGTGCTGGTTTATACACCTGTGGAAGTGACTGGAACACCAGAATCCAATGATTTTGATGCACCTGTTGGTTCATTTAGAGGGGTTCAAGGTGTCCTTCATCTGATTACTTTTAGCTCCTTCAGCATGTCAATTTAAACAAACTGATCCCAAAAAGGTGATCAGTTATTCCTTTAGGTGATTGAATGTGCAGAGGTGTATGTGTGTGTCATTCAGGGAGACTCAGCACACACACTTCTGTGAATATATTTACAGCTGCTGGTTGACTTTTTAGTTTGGGCCATCAGTAACATGAAACTGGTGAGATGGTTTGAATATGAGTGAGTCAGAATCAGTGTGTTTATTCTAACCAGAGATTTTAATAATTGGACCCCAAAATATTCATCATGATCTCTCAGTAGTTTGTAACCATAGCAACATTTCATCAGTTCCAGTTTAGTTACCATTAAAAACAAAAAGAGCTGAAGAATATTATTATATATGATTATTGGTTCATCAGTGTGACTGCTGCTGCTTCTGCATCTGATATTGTGGTTTATTGTCCTCTCAGACCAGCAGGTGGAGGTGAAGGTGGAGGAAGGCTCAGACTCTGTGATCCTGCCCTGCAAAACAACACCTGACCTGCCTGAAGACATCAGAGTGGAGTGGACTCGCTCTGAACCAGAACTCATGATGGTCCACATGTACACAAACAGAGGAGACCAGCTTAACACACAGGACGGTCTTTACAGAGACCGAACGGAGATGAATGAAGACCTGCTGAGAACTGGAGACCTCAGTCTGACCCTGAAACTCCCCACAGAGAGAGACACAGGAGGATACATCTGCACCATCTACAGGGACAAGGACATCCTGAGACAGAAAGTACTGCTGCAGGTCAAAGGTCAGAGATGTAGATAAATGTCAAAGGTCAGTGCTGTAGCTGTACATTAGAGGTAAAAGTTCATGTTGTTCTTTGTGTTTCTCTACAGAACCATTTCCATCCTGGGCCAAAGCTCTCCTGGTTCTCCTGGTTCTTCTTGTGGTTTCTGGAGGTCTTTTATTTTATTTCCGGCAGCACTTCATGTCAGGTGAGTCTCTCCTACTACACTACCCATAATGCCGATGGTTAGCAGGTGTCCTCTGGGGTCTGTCTCTCACACAAACTTGTTCCAGAAGCTGAAAGAGTTCAGAGTTCAAACAGCTGATACAGAGAGCTGAAGAGAAACTTCCTCCTTCATACTCTGATCAGTGAAACAGCTCCACAACGTGACACAACTAAACAGTGTGTGTGCTTCACTGCATCCATCTGACACACAGCTGTTCTTCTTCTGTGGTGGTAGACAGCAGGCTGCCATGGAAACGTGCTGACAGGAAGTGTTGCAGCAGCTTCAGTAAATGTTCCTCCTGGAGTTGTGCTCAGTCATGTGGTGGAGAGCTTCAGATGTTCAGAGCAGACACGTGAGATCTTCACGGTTCCTGTGCTGATGTGTGTGAGACGTGGCCGACTGTGGAGGCTCAGTGTGTCTGTTCTTCTGCTCTTCATCCAACATGTCTGCAGCTCTTTACAGGATGCTGTGACTAGTTACCAAAGAAGGAGTCAGGAACACATCAGGAACAACCTGACACACAATCTGAGACTAGGAGGAGGAGACGGGGAGGTCATGTGACCATCAGGGAGGTCATGTGGGGGACAGGGAGGTCATGTGACCATCAGGGAGGTCATGTGACCATCAGGGAGGGCATGTGACCATCAGACCTTCTGATGTCATCATGTTGTGCTTTTTTGTCCTCTCAGGTTACAAGGTGGAGGTGGATTCAGGGGTGGAGTCTGTCCAGCTGCCCTGTAAAACTATAGTTCACCTGCCCAAAGGCACTAAGGTGGAGTGGAAGGACGGAGCCAGCAGGAAGGTCCACGTGTGTCAGAGCAGCTCTGAGCAGCCTGATGAACAGCACGACTTTTACAGAGGACGAACAAAGATGGAGAGAAACCTGCTGAAACCTGGAGACCTCAGTCTGACCCTGAAACACCCCACAAAGAGAGACACAGACACCTACACCTGCACCGCCTACAACAAGAGGGGAGACATCCTGATGGAGAAACAAGTGCAGCTGACAGTCAGAGGTCAGTGCTGTAGATGCAGGTCAAAGGTCAGAGGTCATCTTGTTAGCATGTATGATGTTTGTAAATGTTTCAGGACCAAAGTTCATGTGTCAGAGGTCATCTGAAAGGTCACATCTTCTAGATTGTGAACATGTTTGTTTAGCATGTGGCTAACACACAGGCTAAGATAAATCAGGTCAAACCTAATTAAAAGGAGTCTGTGAGAGTGTCCATGGTAACAGCTTCCTCCTCCTGCCAGCATGTGTGATGTAGAGGAGTCAGAGTGCAGCGTGAAGAAGGTCTGAATCGCTCCTTCAGCACGTTAGCAAAGAAAGCCTCCATGATGGAGAGCAGACGTCGGCTCCTGCCACGGCCGCTTTCATCAAACAGGAAGTTGAACAGGTGGAGGCTCAGCAGCACTTTCACATTAACATCTGTGAGAAATCACTTGGTTGGCTGAATGTCCAAAGTTGAAGCAGCTGTGTTTGTGATCCACCACCTTCATGTTTCCTTCATATTTGAACCCCCCTGTAGATACTGACAGGTAACCATGTCACACAGAGCTCAGCCTTTGAATCCAGCTGTGAGTTTGGATTTCACATTGAATCTACTGTTTCAAATCCAGCTGTAGGCCTGTGTTTGTGAGCTCATTAACAGCAGTTTGTTTAGACCTGCTGCTCCTCACAGGACAGCCACTACAAACATCTGATTGGATAGAATATGATGCATTACTGCACATTCAACACCATAGAAACATGTGCAGCAGTAATATTGCTCCATATCACACTGATGCCAACATGTTTGTGCACAATAACTACTTTGACTTTGGATCCTTTCTCTACAGTTTGGCAGTACTGCAGTTTTGTGTGCAGTCAGGTGTTTTCATAGTGTTTTCTTGCTGCTTTGACTAAAGGAACGCTTCTATCAGATTGTTCCAAATGTTCTCACATTGAGCTGTGTGATGAAGTGAGTGTGACACAAACACTCAGACTGTGTTTCTCTGCTTCATCAAGTCCAATCTGCTCCTCACAGACTCAATAAAGTCCTGTCCCACTAACAGCAGCTCCAACAGTCTGTTCACTGCTTTCTTCCTGTCAGTCTTCATCTTTCTGCTGCGTCTCCTCTTCACACTGACCACTTTCTATCTAACAGTGAGCTCCCAGTGAAGCAGCAACATTTAGCCTGTTAGAGGCAACACAAATGTCTCCATCCAAGCTCATGTTGTGCTTTGTTGTCCTCTCAGTCCCCCAGGTGGAGGTGGAGTCAGGGGTGGAGTCTGTCCAGCTGCCCTTCACAACCACACTTCACCTGCCTCAGGACGCTAAAGTGGAGTGGATGGATGGTTACATCTACAACAGGAAGGTCCACGTGTATCATAGCGGCTCTGACCAGCCTGAAGAACAGAACCAGGCTTACAGAGACCGAACGAAGATGAATGAAGACCTGCTGAAAACTGGAGACCTCAGTCTGACCCTGAAACACCCCACAGACTGGGACACTGACACCTACACCTGCACCGTCTACAGCAGGGAGGGAAACATCCTGCTGAGGAAACAGGTGGAGCTGAGAGTCAGAGGTGAGTGCTGTAGATGCAGGTCAAAGGTCAGAGGTCATGTTTGTTCTCTCAAAGCTTTTAGTTTGAATCTATTTTCAGTTCCTTCAAATAATCTAAATTCTTTGATGTTTTTCTCTCCAAGCCAAAAATGTGGGCGGAGCAACTGTGCGTTTAAATGAACTAAGAAGACGATTAAAAATGAGTTTCAATGATCATCGATTCCAAATCAAATCCTCTGCAGGATTTTAGTTTGGATCAAATCAATAGTTTTGAGTCCAAATCAATCTAAATGTAGAAACACCAAGAGTTTGAAAGCTGCTCAGATCATTCAAACACTTTGATCCACTCATTTGGATGGTGTCAAAGGTCAGGGTGGAGCAGCCATCAATCTGAGGCTTTTATTGTGAAGGCCAACAGGAATGAGAGTGAAAATGCTGTTTGCTGATCCAGAGGAGCCCATGGGGTCTTTGTGGCTGGATGCAAAGGTTTGTAGGTGTCCTTCTAAAGAGAAGCAGCTTGAAGCTCCAGAGGAGCTGTCTGCAGAAGAAGACAGGGGAAAGAGGAAGAAGCTGAGGCCGCTGGAGGAAAGACAGGAAAAGGAAATGAGCTTTATTTGCTCCTCACACTCACATATTCCCACTTTAGAGCCAGGAAACAAACTGAGCTGTGGATTGATGTTTGTCTCCATGATTTGGGCCCTGGAATCATTTCTTCATCTCCCACTTTAAGACATATTAATGTGAGCCTCACATGTCCCAGAATGGATGGATTTCTATTTGTAGATTGATATTTGGAGGATTTTCTTTCTCTCTTTCTCTGCTGTCACAGCTCTTTGTGAGATTGTAGCAGCTGTAATGTTTGTGTGCTTAAAGCCAGCAGACTGCACTGACACACACTCTAATGTTAGCTGCTGTGTGACTCTGCAAACATTTCTATTGGACACATTGTTGCCTTTATTATATGGCTGCAGAGAGGAGACAGGAAAGTGGGCAGAGAGTGAGGCTCAGTCACACACAGGAAGTGCTCTGGGCTCATTTGGGCCTTTATTATATGGCCCAATAACGACGCCGTCTCTGGATGGGACGGGATTATCGGGGAAACCGGTGTCCGAGAGCGCGGGGCCGGGAAAAGACAGAGTGTGGGCCTCCTTTATTGTGAAAGTCCTCACCGTGGTCACTGATGCTGAACACATGAGCTGGTCTGCAGCAGCTTCTGTTCAGAGCTTCAGCTTCCAATGGGCTCAAAGTGTCCCATTTTCAGCCATTCTTTTCCCCACCACATGCTTCCAGTGTGATATGGATCCTCTGCTGAAGGAATCTGCTTTCTATCCACAACCTGTTGATCCGTCTGTGACTGACAGCAGGAAGGAAGCCCTGCAGGTAGAGAGAAACTGTCTGAGTGGCAGTGTTGCTGCAGTTTACCTGCAGCTGCTGATCAACACAAAGTGTCAGTGTGTTTGTGTTTGGTCCTGATCTGCTGCCAAGTCTGTTTGACACTGCTGGATCTGCAGCTGATAGATCCCAGAGGAGAAAGCCATCAGTCTATTGATCCCACAATCTTCCATCAATAGAACTGATGTGACTGTGATCAGTGGAAACAGTGATTTCCACGTCTCCTTCATGGTGTGACAGTGTCAGAGCTCAATGCACTTGTAGACTTTCATGTTTTTCTGGCTCCATTCAAAGTGTTGCAGCTCTAATGTCCAGCTGTCATATTAGAAATAGAAGCAGCTCTGATTTTAGTGCTCCAACAAATCCATCAAGTTCTCAATTCACACATCAACACTTTTCTGCAGCGTTCCTCTCGCCCTTATTTGCAGCTCCACTCTTGTTTTTGCTGGAATCATTATTGATCTCCATGAGCTGTTTCTGCCTGAAGGAGGCGCCACTCCATCGCTTCATTCTGTGCACAACAAGAGTCACATGATGCTGCTCTGAGAGCACCAATCACACTTTGTACAGCTCATGTTGTGTTTGTGTCCTCTCAGTCTGTCAGGTGGAGGTGGAGGAGGGGGCGGAGTCTGTCCAGCTGCCCTTCAGAACCACAGGAAACCTGCCTGGAGATGTTAGAGTGGAGTGGGAACGCATTGAACCTAAACCAGTTATAGATGTCCACGTGTATCTGAGCGGCTCTCACCAGCCTGAAGAACAGGACCAGGATTACAGAGACCGAACGAAGATGAATGAAGACCTGCTGAAAACTGGAGACCTCAGTCTGACCCTGAGACTCCCCACAGAGAGAGACAGTGGAGAATACAGATGTTTTTTCTACAGCAGGAACATCTGGAGATGGAAAACAGTGCAGCTCAAAGTCAGAGGTGCGTGTGTGTGTGTGTGTGTGTGTGTGTGTGTGTCTGTGTGTGTGTGTGTGTGTGTGTGTGTGTGTCTGTGTGTGTGTGTGTGTGTGTGTCTGTGTGTGTGTCTCTGTGTGTGTGTGTGTGTCTGTCTCTGTGTGTGTGTGTGTGTCTGTGTGTGTGTGTCTCTGTGTGTGTGTGTGTGTCTCTGTGTGTGTGTGTGTGTGTGTGTGTGTCTCTGACTGTCTTGTGTCTCCTCTGCAGGCAGAGCTCAGGTCCAGGATCAAACAGGGATCATCAGGAACAGAAGCAGCTCCATTGATCCGACTCCTCTGATGGCTGATCGATCAGTTTGATCTGTTTGTTCTTTGATTATTGATCAGTGATGTCAGAGTGGAGTCAGTGTGATGTTGTTGTTGTGTGTTTGAGCCTTTTAGTGTCCGTGAAGGTCTCTGCTGCCGTAGATCCTCTGAACTGTGACAGAGGTCTCACTCTGGAGGAAACTCTCAGCACTTTCCAGCAGCTCCTCCATCATGGAGGACGTTCCCTCACTGGAACAGGTGGAGGAGAGAGGAGAGGAAGCACAGGTGGATGCTCTGAGGAAGAGGAGCGTTCTCACATTGGTCTTCCTACAACAACACCTTGATCACATGAGCAGAGGGGCGTGGCCTTCAGTGGTCCTAACACGCCGTCGTAGTAATAAAGGAACCTCCACATGTTCCACTTTGAAGGCTCATCTCCAACAAAGCAGACCTGTGATCACTTTAACTCACTATGATGATTGTTGACATTTGTCTTTGTGTCTCTGGCTTTTCTTGTGTGTCTGTGTGTCTTTGGGATGTTGGATAGAGTCATGTGACCTGCCCAGGGACTACAGATGGAAATGAGCAGTTTAGCTCCAATCTGGCAGCTTTCCATCTTCTATGTTTATATTGATGTCCATGAACATGCACTGTCCCTGTGAGATCAATGCAGATAAAAGCAGCTGCTGACCTTTGACCTGATCCAGTGTTGTTCTTCTTCTGTGGTGTTTGTGATGGAGCAGCTGCTCCTGATGTGTTTGAGGATCAAACCAGGGTTCCTGCAGCTGCAGCAAACTCACATGAACACTTTTATCACAGATTCAAACTGATTCAAAGCCTTTTAGACTCTTTGAGGATGTCTGAGCTCAGTGTGTTTGATTTGTCTTCATCTGTGACACAATGATCACACATTACAGTGAGCAGAGAGGCTGAAGAAAACTCTTCTTCATGGCTGCAGAGACACTGAGCCGAGGGAGACCCCTGGTGGACAAACACAGACATGACAAGCAGCCTAAAGCAGTGGATCCTAAACTTTGTTGCAGCATCAGGGATGTGTGTGTGTGATGGACGGTCACAAAGCAAACACAATAAAGTGCATCATATATACTTTAGTTATTCCATATATAATTTAAATATAATTATGTATTATACAGCTCACCATAACTCAGACTCAGAGGGAGCTCTGAGCTCGTTTCCCTGCAATCATCTGGGCCTGAAGCCGGAGCGGGCTCCTGATGTCCCGTCTACTCTGGGATCTGGTTTTGTTGCTGTCACTGCAGAAAATCCTGCTTCACAAAGCTCGGATGTTGGACTGGAAGCAGGGTTTTTGGTGCTTTTGTGGCGGTCTCAGGATATTCAGGATCCTTTAATCCAGGATGGAGGCAGACTCCAGGTCGACTCAAACAGATGTTTAAGGCCTCCATCAGCAGGTGATCTTCTTCAACTCGATCCTCCTGGCTTGTTCAGAAATGGGTGGAGGATCCACTCCTTCCCAGTTCGGGAGTCAAACCCTTCTGAAAGCTGAGACAGGTGATTGTGCAGCAGCTGGGAGAATGAAAGCTCAGCTCAGTCTCTCTCAAACAGCTGCTAATGTTTGAAACACGTCCAAATCCCTGCACTCACCTGCTGTCCCCATGATTCCAGTGTGGCTCTGAATGCAGTCCCTTCATCTGCTGACCTGGAGACAGATTGAGTTTGTTTAGAAGGTGATGCTGTGCTGCTGAAATGTGCTGCCAGCAGGAACTGTTTGTCTCAAATCTCTGCAGTGCTTCCTTCAACTCGGACGCTCTGGCCGACCATCTGCCTCTCCAAAGCCGTCTCACTGCTGTGTCTCAGAGCAGACGTGTGTGCTCTGCATCATCTCCTCACAGAGCTGCTCAGACACACGTCAGGAAGTTCTTTGATGCGGTTCGTCTTTCAGAGCTCGTTACGCTCAGACTCACATTCAGAAGCGACCTCCTCGAGCCGAGCGGTGAAACCGGCCACAGCTGCCCCTCCGTCCGTGCGCGCCAACACAACACGGACGCTGCAGCTTTCCTCACATGCAGTCGTTCAAACACTTGAACAGTTCTGCAGCTGTGCTGTTGGCTGGCAATAATAATGCACATAACATCCTCCTGAAATCTATCACACAAACACAGCATCACTGTAGACAACCTGGACTGCAAACCACTCACTGATGGTGTCGAGCATCTGTGCCTCAGAGTCCTCTTTCAGCAAGGCCCTGACCCAGGACCAGCCACACACACACACACACACACACACACAGTTTCCACACTGCTCACTACCCCAAACATACGTGTGGGGTAGTGAGCAGTGTGGGGATTATGATCAAACGTGCAGCAGCATCAGCCATGATAAACAGGCAGACTCCAGATTTAAACCACAAACCAGCTCAGGCTCGTTAACTCAGGCTCGTTAGCTCAGGCTCGTTAGCTGAGGCTCGTTAGCTGAGGCTCGTTAGCTGAGGCTCGTTAACTCAGGCTTGTTAGCTCAGGCTCGTTAGCTCAGGCTCGTTAACTCAGGCTCGTTAGCTCAGGCTCGTTAACTCAGGCTCGTTAGCTGAGGCTCGTTAACTCAGGCTCGTTAACTCAGGCTTGTTAGCTCAGGCTCGTTAACTCAGGCTCGTTAGCTCAGGCTCGTTAACTCAGGCTCGTTAACTCAGGCTTGTTAGCTCAGGCTCGTTAGCTGAGGCTCGTTAACTCAGGCTTGTTAACTCAGGCTCGTTAGCTCAGGCTCGTTAACTCAGGCTCGTTAACTCCAGCTGTAGGTTTCCTATTTTTCCTGTTTTAAATTTAAACTCATGACAACAGTTCAGTAAAATAAAGTGTTTAAACTGCATCTGAAGCCATGTGTTTGTGGTTTGTGGACAGATTTGGAACAGCAGGAAACATCATCAGCTCTCAGAGTCTGAACAAATTTGAGGTCAAAGTGCACGGCTTCAATAAACTTTAGGAACTCTGGAGAACCTCCATGAAGTCCAGCTGCTTCCATCTGCAGGTTGTACTGTGGGAACAAAGTGTGTCAGTGTGTAAGAGCTGATGATGATGATGATCCACTGATGTGTCCTCACTGGAGTCACTGATGAACACATGATGCTGTGGAAGCTTTAAAGAGGCACTGATGATGCAGCTGACTGTGAGCCCACTGAAACCAAAGCCTCTGCTCCTCTTCATTTAGTCAGTGGCTCCAAAGTACCAACAACTGCCCACAGTCTGAACACAGTGGCTGTCCAATGGAGAGAAGGACTCTGGTGGTCCTGAACACAGCACTGAGTCAGCCTCATGTTGAGCTGCTTCTTCTCTCTCTGCTTTCTGCTTGCAGCATGCTTCACTCATCAGAGTGAGATGGAAACTCCTACATGAGCTTCCACTGAACATCTGCTCAAAGATCTGACTTTGTAGATCAGACACTACATCTGTTTGCTGCCAGCCTCAGAGGGGGGGCTCAGACCTGCGGCCTCCTCCTCCTCCTAGTTGGACCCAGGAGCCTCTGGTCCTCCTGACCTCCTGTGACAGTGGCTCACTCTGATGTAGAGCTCATGGACCCACATGTCCTGTCACATCACACCTTCCAACACAAAGATGCTCAGATATCCCACAGCAGAAATGTCCAGTATCTCTGTTTGAAGATGTCCTCACCCAGTGAGCCTTCAGCTGCTGATGGGGCCTCATGAAGTCTTACAACAAAGCTGCACCCTGAGCATGAAGGAAACCAGCTGCAGGAGAATAACTTTTACACTGACTCATGCTGAGCAGTGGGTGCAAACAGAGGGGAGTCCTGCCTCCATCAGGCTCATCCATCACCACCTCAGCCTTGTTTCCACCCTCATGGAGGCTGTGTGGCTGCTGCTGCTGTCTAATGTGAATCCTGTTTCTCTGCAGCTGCAGGTGATGCAGCTAAAGCTCAGTCTGGATCCTTCTTCCCTCTCATGGACCTGCTTCCATCATCCACTGAGCTTGGCCCGTATGCTCCATCAGGTCAGCAGCTAGCACAGCTTTACCCCAGAAAGGAGATGAAGGTCCCAGAGAAGGTGCTGCTAACAATCAGACCACACAACAGCTCAGCAGTGATTCATGAACAGCAGAGGTTTCAGTTATGTGACCTCATTGGTGCCCAGATATGAACTCTGTTTTGGTTTGAATTATTAGGGTCAGATCAGAGAGCAGAGACACTGATCATGGCTGCATGTTATTAACAATGAGGACGTTTCTCTGAACATCGGTTTAATGATGCTGCAGGCTGGAACAGGCTGACAGGAAGTGATGAGGACAGGAAGCTTTCTCACTCACAGCTCGGTCTGTTTCCAGGTGGTTTCCATGGTGACTCAGGCTGATGACCTCTGAGATGACCCCTGACTTTGACCTGTCCTGACCCAGAGCTCTGAAGCTGTGTGAACAGCTGGAATCAAAAGCATGTGGGCCTCATGTGATTCTAACTAAATATATCTGTGGTACATCCACAGGCCTGAAACACTCAACACCTCCATCACTACATCTCCCAGCATGCCTCAGGGCTGTCAAACACCCAGGAGCAGTGAGGCCTTCAGCCATTTCTCCTCCTCAGGCTGTGAACTGATGATGTCATCGAGCTGTGAAACTCTCATGTTTGATTGGAGGAGAGTGAAAACAAGGAAACTCATTCACAGACAGTGAGGGGCCGTTTAGTTTAGGAGGAGCCCGTAAATGTAAAGTCAGGTCTGTACCTGGGGGGGGCATCAAAGGCAGAGTCATGTTTCCTGTTTCCTTCCTGCTCAGGTGGAGGTGTGGCCTGTTTCTGCTCGTTAGTGATGGTTTAATGAGGCTCTGTGAATGTGTCCAATCTTTCCTACTGATTCCCAAAAGCCCCCAATCACACGAAGCCTCGTTAACCAGCTCATTTAGGAGTGCTGCCACCTGCTGGTCATTTGATGTACAGCAGTCCTGCTGTTCTGTTACATGTTGGCAGATCTTTGATCAGAATGATGCAAATATTATGTCCAAATCTGCATTTGAGGTTTTGTAACAGCAGATTAAATAAATCTGAGCTGATCGTGGTGTATCGATCAGTTAAAGACCTTTTATGACTCAGTGGGAGCGTCGGCCTTTTTCTATGCAGTGGTCTGCTGGGGGGGGTGGATGCACCCAAAGGGACAGGAGCAGGACTGACAAACTGGTGCAGAGGTGGAGTCTGTGCTGGGATGTCCTCTGGAGTCTGTGAGGGTGGTGGGTGAGAGGAGGATGTTAGCAAAGATGACATCATCATGGACCCCCCCCTGCATGAGAGCGTGGGTGAGCTGAGCAGCTCCTTCAGTCAGAGCCTGAAACATCCTCCCTGCAGGAAGGAGCGCTTTCACAGTCATTCATCCCAACAGCTGTTAGACTGTACATGATGTCATCATGATGTCATCAGTCACCTGACACTTTACCTCACTGACATCACTTATGCACACAGTACATATACATTTATTACACTCTCAGCCATGATGCATACTGTGTATGCTGTGTACTTTCCCAGCTACAAATGTATATAGTGTTCTGATGTATATGTGTGTGTGTATATTGATATATATTTGATGTATATAGTGTTCTGATGTATATGTGTGTATGTATATTGATATATATTTGAAGTATATAGTGTTTTCTATTTGATTTAGTTTCCTCCTCCTTCTCTGAGCTGCTGTAATATTCAAATTTCCCATCATGGGATCATCAAAGTTTTCTCTCTTATATCTCAGTGGTATATTAATAAAGTATTGCATAGAGACAGTGTGGTGTGTCTGTGGATAAACAGGTACAGGAAGTGCTTGGGTGGGGGTGCTTCATTAATTTATCTTCCTGAATAACATAAAGTGAGAGTGTCGGGGGTCAGGCGGTTCCTTCTGTTTGCTGTAACGTCCACAGCCTTATAAAGACAGTCAGAGAGGACTGAAGCAGCTGAAACTGAAGCTCTAATGAGGACAGGTGAGGATCCAGGTGCTTCTGATTCTGCTGCTGGAACAGTGGCTCACACTCAGACCACCCACAACACTTCCTCTGTTCCCACGTCTCTGTCAGCAGCTCCAATCACATCATCGGGCAGTCACGTGATGTCACAAAAACGATACGGGCCTCGACGCAGGCTTCGTTTGGCCACGCCCCCTTTGGGCTTCAGTAAAGACCTCCATCACTACAGAGCATCAGAATATGAGGACGTGGAAGAAGCACTGAAGCTTCTTCAGGGGAATAAACTCAGGATTTATTGGTGTTCATGAGCAAAGATCCACCTGAGACAGCATCAACATGAGTGTGCTGTTCTTCACAGGTGAGTCACACCTGCTGCTTCCATCCGGCTCCTTCACTGTTCCAACAATATTGACTAATAAAGCAGCCTGAGTCTGTCTTCCTCCAGTGTTTCTGCTGCTGGTTACCACTCAGAGCTTCTGCAGCATCACTGATGGGAAAGAAGAACTGAGAGGATGATTTCACTGTTTCTGATCAATCTGCTGCAGCAACCTGTGCAGTACTGTGCAAAAGTCTCTGCTCACCCTCCAAGGATCCAGACTGTGCTGTAACTCTGAAAGTGCTCTTGATCTGAAGCTCTCTGCAGGTTTCCTCAGAGCATCAGCTGCTTTACTCGTTCTCCTGGACCTGGACATTTTCAGAGGAACGCTGTTCAGTTAGTTAAGCCACTCAACACTGAGCTATGAATCATTCAAACACAGAAAAGGCTGAACTCAAAGAAGGATCCAGAGCTGTCTGCACATAACAACAACTTAGCAAAGAGCCTGAGAACATCTCAGCATGGTGTGTCCTCACAAATCTGAGGAAACACGTGCAGCACAAAAGCTTTTATACCATTGAGTCACCGGAGGAGGTTTATCATAAATCCAATTTTGCCGAATGCATTTCTGACCTAAAAATAAAGGTTTGTTGGTCAGCTCGAGTTTTTTACCTTTTAATACTTTATCTGGGGAAGCAGTCCCAATAGACACTGCCCTGGATCTTTACAAACCTCACTCTGTACAATTGCACTTATCTCTTTAATTATTCCAAAATTTGGATATGTAAGAGCATTCCCAGAAAAGATGGATATATGTTCCAACACTTGCCTTACATTTAGGACATAGTATTGATTGATTAGGGTTTATTTTATTTAAAAATAATTTGGTGTCCTATGTTGTCTATGCATTATCTTATATTGAAATTCTCTGAATTTATTACTGAAAACCAAAGAACGGGATAATTTAAAGCAGTTCTCCCAAACCTCCTGCTCTCAGGTCTTCCTCCCAACGTCTGAGGACATTCCCAACATTATGGTTACCGCATCCTTGCAAAACATTATAGATTCTAGAGATAAAACCGTTATTTAAGGTATACTTAATGTTTATTTAATCTGTATTTAATAAGGCATTTTTCTAGAGGCCCTGGGAGTGTAGCAGGGTCCTGGGATATCCTGATCTCAAAAGTTATGAAGTGACGAATTTGAAGATAAGCATAAAAGTCTTTGGATGAGAGGCCAAAATTCTCTTAAAGTTGGGCAAAAACCATCAATATATTATTATTATCAAATAGATCTGCTATTATTTTGATACCTTTTTTGTGCCACTGTCTAAATATTGCGGAGTTCACTCCCGGGAGGAAATCTTTATTGTTAATAATTGGTATAATATATATAGTTGGATCCTTCTTACCAGTATAATTATTCATATCTCGCCAGCTTTTCACTGTATTTTGCAAAATTGGGTTCATCTGTTTTTCAAACAGGATTTTTTCTACCTGTAAGGTCACTCACTAAATTAAAAGGATTACATGCCCATTTATTTTATTTTACTTCATCCTTCTCTGTACTTTAGTTGCTTTAATGTGTAAATGTCCCCATTGTGGGATCATTAAAGTGTATCTTATTATATTTTATTAATATACCACGATCAGCATAGATTTGGTTGTCTGGATCTCCAAGATAGTGGCAGCACAAATGTGTAAAATGAATAACTTTTCCTCCCCATTCCTGCTTGTAGCCTCTATGTAGTGATGAGAAAACGAAGCTTCAATTATAGCGCCCTCTCCTGGAAAAGTGCAGTGCTTTCAGTTACACCTGCATGCACTGTGGAGAGTGAAGGGTTCAGGGAACTGGTCCAGGCCCTTCAGCCCTCATATGTTTTACCAACCAGAAAGGTTTGTGTGGAAATGATCTAAAGTAGTAGTTGATATATCCAATCTATTTCATCTTTAATTTAAATATATTGATTTGCTTTTGGTTTGACTTGGTGTAATTTTCAGACCATCAAACAAATGGTGGCCAAAAGGACGAGGAGGAACGGGAACGAGTGGAAATGGAAGTACAGCGAGCTGTGGCAGTGAGCATAACAGCTGACATGTGGACATCTGTGAACATGGAGGCTTACTCGGCTCTTACCTGTCACTACATTAATGAGAATTTGGAGTTGTGTACATCTGTGTTGGGAGTGCAACACTTTCCACAAAGTCACACTGCTGACAATCTGGCCCAAGTCCAAAGGGGCACGATGGAGGACTGGACCATAACCAATAAAGTAAAGTGTGTTCTGACCAACGCAGCACCAAACACGACTGCATCCACCACACGGCTCCAAATCCGGCACTCAATTTGCTTTGTGCATAGTCTCAATTTATTAGTTAGAAAATCATGTGATCAGATCTGCACACTTACGGCCATCAGACACAAAGCCAGGCACATTGTCACATACTTCAGATCAAGCACTACAGCCAAGGAGAAGCTTGCTCAAGTGCAGCAACAGATGGGACGACCAACCCTGAAACTTATCACTGAGCTGCTAGCACGCTGGAACAGCACATATGAAAGGCTGTGAAGGCTACATGATGAGAGGGAACCAGTGTGGGTATCTCCACTTACAGCTGATGAGCAGACCATCGAGTCACAGGCACTGCTTCCAATCTGGAGTCAGTAAGTGTGACCCCAGCAACACTTCTAGACTCAGGATTTAAATCACTCAGTTTCAGCAGTTCCTCCAAGTGCAATGAGGCCATCAGCAGACTGCGGTCAGAATGTGCGTCTGTGATCGGACACACAAATGAGTCCCAGCTGGGACCGTCTTCACAACAGCTGTCTGCACCCACTTCAGGCCTGTTATTCAGCATTACTTGTTTGTTGTTGTTTGGAAATCAGGTACTAAAATGCCAATTTGTTGTTTTTTAGATAACCTTTGGCAACATCTCGACATCGAAGTGGGCATTCAGACCCAAAGTGCCTCAGCTGATGCCAACCAGGAGGTGCAGAGATACCTGGCAGAGGTCCCAGGATCCTTTGAGATCTATCCAAACTTCTTCCACCTTTCCTTACAGCTTCTCTGCACTCCAGCCTCATCTGTGCCCTGTGAGGGGCTGCTGACCAGGATGTGCAACATCTAAGAAGGGCTGGATGACATAAAGAATCAAGCCTGCTTCATTTTTTGACATTAACACAATAACAATGTAACAACATCCTGAGCAGGTCTCCCTCTGACAGCACAAGAAAACAGAAGAAACAAAGTAACAAAGAAGCTTTTGTGATTTCACTCATCGTGATGTGATGACCACCATCAGGCTGATGGAGCATCAGAACTGATGCTCAGTGGTCACCATCACAATGTCATCATAGTCCTCGGCCAATCCCTGCTCAGCACTGGTTGTTGTTGCCACGGGGATGATGAGGTCATTTCCTGTCACATGAGGCGATCAGACATTTTAATATAAGGCAAAAGCAATCGAGCTTGATGAACAATCACGGAGAGTCGGAGTGTTACCTTTGGCTCTGCGCCGATATAAAGACACCATCAGGAGGGTGGAGATGAAGTACAGACAGAACACCAGCAGGTGGAGGACAAGTCTGATCGCAGGGGTGCCCAAACTTGCAGCCCACGGGTCGCTTCCGGCCACGCCCCCTTCTGGTCCGCCAATTGATGTCAAAAATAACATAAAATTTGGCCCTTTAAGTTACTTTTTTGACATTTCGCTTTACCCTCTTAATTGGAGGGGAATTAAGACTTATTGTAATATTGTAATACACTTACAATAAGTCAGAACAGCCTCTCTCACATAAACAGATTTATATATAAACACTTTACAAAGAGAAACATGATGAAATGAAGCATTTTAACCACCAGAAGTCAAACTAACAGCTGCTGGGAGAACCAGAGATCAATGACAAACTGAACTCCTTCTTAAAGGTTCCACACAAACTCCCACTGAGCAGTTCACCTGTGAAGCTTTGTTCAGGGGGGTGAAGTCCTCAGGTGGAGCTGGTGGATGCAGCTTCTAATGAAGCAGCAGGAGGAGGCACAGAGGAGGAAGTCCTCAGCACTCAGACTGAGACAGGAGCACCATTTACACTGATATTAATGATTACTGCAGGAATCTCAGCCACAGATTAATATCAACATCATTTAAGACAAAAATCATTCACTTTATATCAAAAATAACTTAATACTTAAAGCAGATTTCAAACACAGGAGGATTTTTGGTTCTGTGACTCAGTCTCTGTGAATCTATGAGTCTTTACAGCTGCACAGAAGTTTGGTTTCTCTTCTTTCTTTCTCAGCACAGACCAAAGTAAAGCACACAGCCCCAGAGCTAATAATACTGCTGTCACACCAATAAAAACACTCCTCCTCCTCCTCCTCCTCGTTCTCCTCCTCCTCCTCGTTCTCCTCCTCCTCCTCTTCTTGTGGGGTTAAAGTTGGTCTCTGAGGTTGGAGCTGATCAGCAGCTGCTGCAAAAATAAAAGATTTACTGACATTTGTTTGTGTGCAGAAATGAAATGAGGAGCATCAGGATGTCTGACATGTGCAGCACATAGTTTAACAGAGCAGCAAATATAAAAGTGATGATTGATTTTTAATAAAAGGAGCTGACTTCTACAAACTTACCAGTGACGGTGAGTCTGCAGCTAGCAGAGCTGAGGCCATCATCCGTGATCACCTGGCACCTGTATGGGCCTGAGTCATCAGTCCTGAGTCTGGACAGCTGAAGTCTGATTCGTCCTTCTCTGAGGGCGTCTTTGTCACTCTGGACTCGCCCTGAAAACTTCTCATCCTGAGACTCTGAGACCTCAGCACCATCATGAAGGTGATACAGGAGGAAGAGTCCATCATCAGTTATCAGGTCACAGTAATGTTCAGATGTTTGTAGGATCTGTGAGTCTCTGCTGTGAAGGTCCACTCCAGTGATGCTGTGGTTCTCCTGGGCCTGATAGGAGGTCTGTGTCACCTTCACTACAAATGATCCTGCTGAGGAGACACAGAGGGAGAGAGGAGCAGACACACACTGAGAACTGGATCAAACCTGTGGCTCACTTTGATTTGGAGCTCATAAAGTGAAGCTGTGAACCAACCAGAGACACACGAGGTGAGGATGAAGAGCAGCAGGAGCCTGCAGATCATCTTCTCCCTGTGAGGAGGCAGAGGAGGAGAGTCAGGACCACAGGAGGTCAGAGGTCACTCAGTACAGCCAGAGGAGAAGAGTCAGGACCACAGGAGGTCAGAGGTCACTCAGTACAGCCAGAGGAGAAGAGTCAGGACCACAGGAGGTCAGAGGTCACTCAGTACAGCCAGAGGAGGAGAGTCAGGACCACAGGAGGTCAGAGGTCACTCAGTACAGCCAGAGGAGGAGAGTCAGGACCACAGGAGGTCAGAGGTCACTCAGTACAGCCAGAGGAGAAGAGTCAGGACCACAGGAGGTCAGAGGTCACTCAGTACAGCCAGAGGAGAAGAGTCAGGACCACAGGAGGTCAGAGGTCACTCAGTACAGCCAGAGTAAAGTGCAGTAAAGTGATTCCTGCCTCCTTCAGAGGTTCTGTAGAACAAACTGTTTCATGAACTGATGCTCAGGTTCAGGTTCCTTTAGTCATTCCTGTGGACAGATTTACTCTGCAGCATTAACTCCTCCATCAGACACACAGCACACAAACAAATAAGCACAAACACTGAAAAATAAAATAAATTAATGATAAATAGAGAATCTACATATTATCAAAGCTTTGATTGTTTTTCCTCTGGTTTCCTCTCGCAGTCCAAAGACCTGCAGTTACTGGGCTGAGGTTAACTGGTCACTCTAAATTGCCCGTAGGTGTGAGTGTGGATGGTTGTCTGTCTCCCTGTGTGAGCCCTGTGACAGGCTGGCGACCTGTACAGGTGCACCCTGCCTCTCACCACAGCCACCCACTAAACTTTGTTCAGAAGGAAGAAACTGAAAGTCACTCTGCAAAGGTGGAGAGTCATCAAGTCAAAATGAAGCAACCAAGAAAATCATTTCCAAATAATCAAAGAATAATAATTTATATATTTTTAAATCACATCTATAAATTACAGATGATTGATTCTCACATTCTTTCTTGACTTGAAACGACGTTTCAATACTGCATAAATGTTGAAGTGGAGTTTCAACAATCCTCGTTTCAACATTTATGTGTCCTCACATACACAGTGTGGAAACATGAGCTTATGAAACAGACGTTTCAAAACACCCACAACTTGTAACCAGTGTTCACAGATGCTCACCTGCTGCTTCTGTTTGCTTAGAACAAACATGGTGACGCCTCAAACTTACAAACACACAAAACTCAAAGGAACAAACAAAGCTGCCTTACAACAACTGCCTCTCTGAAATACCACCAAACTACAGGGTCACAGTTCAAAGAGGAACACCCAAAGTATATTTACAGGTGTGAACACCTGCACAGCTCACCTTCAGAGGCACAAACAGCAGAGTCCAGAGGAGTGCACTACCGTGCACGTTCAGCACAGCCAGACTCCCTTTGCATTAACCGCCTCGATAAAAACAGAAGTCAGTCGGAGATCAAGATATGTGTTATCACTGTGGTCTGACAGCTCTCTCTCTCTCCTCTCTGTGTGAGTGCATGTTTCAGGGCTGTTACCACACAGAAGTCTCCGCCTACATTTACTCTACACGGCCCATCCCTTCATTTATCCATCTTCTTCCGTCCTTTTTGGGGAGGCTGGAGCCGAACACAGCCTCCATAAGGTGAGAGGCAGGCTACACTCTGGACATCCCCGTCACAGGACTAACACTGAGACAGACAACCATTCACACCTGTGGGCAATTTAGAGTGACCAGTTAACCTAACCACACTAACTGCAGGTCTTTGGACTGTGGGAGGAAACCAGAGTACCCAGAGAACCACAGACACGAGGAGAACATGAAAACTCCACGCAGAAAGACCCGGGCCAAGGTGGATTCAAACCCAGAACCCATTTATTCTGTCACTCAGAGCTCAGGCACAGAGCTACAGCTGCATGACAGCTCTGAAACCTCAACAGCCTTTATTTCACATGACAGTAACACATGACAGCAGGAAGGAGCAGGAATCAAACAAAAACACACGAGGTCAACTTTATATACACAAATATTACAGATATTTATGTTTGGCCTCGTGCTGGTTGCTCCTGTTGTGAAACTGTGTTTAGTCTTAAGGGACGGTTGTGCAAGTCCCGCTGTTTCAGTTTGAAGGTCAAATCTTTGTGATCAGGCTCTGACAGAAACACACAGTCATGATGAGTGAGGCCTTTTTATCTCACATCATTTCCACCCTCTGACCACAGCTCATATGAAACTGCTAGACTAAATAATGGCAGTGAAATATATCATGTGTTGTTGTGCATCAGCTTAATTTTAAGACCTGCTAATCACCATTTTTTTATTTGTCAAGTTGTTTTTTTTTCTGTGTACTGACTTCACTTTGGTGGAGTGAAAAATGATACAGGAAGATTTTTGTCTGAATGTTTTCACAATGTGAGCTCCAACCTGTGATCTCTAAACACATGGCACTGTGTGTGTGTGTGTGTGTGTGTGTGTGTGTGTGTGTGTGTGTGTGTGTGTGTGTGTGTGTGTGTGTGTGTGTGTGTGTGCCCTAGCAGGGCCTGCTGTGACTCTGTGACCCACTGGGTGTGGCTTCCTCTCTCAGGTGCCACCCCCTTTGGTGCAGCAGACTCAGGCCTAACAGCTGATTGATGTCAATTTGTTATGCAGGAATCTGTTCAGCTGCCATTTAAAGCAGCTGTTTGTGTGTCTCTGTGTGTGTCTCTGTGTGTGCTGCTGGAGATTGATTCCTGGTTTAAAGACTTCTGAGTCCTGCTACTGACAGCTCTCCTGTCTGGGCCCATCTGTGCTGCTGAAGGCCAGTGCTGCACGCTGTCCTTGGTGCTGAAACTTCTGAACTGAACAAAGACCTCCAGATGATGGTCTGCCCCCCTCTGTGCGGACAGCTTCTCTCCTGATCCTGTAAAAACACGACTGAGCAGCAGCCCCGTGTCTGTGGTCATCAGTAAAATACCTGCAGGGTGCTGGGAGGCACGTGGACCCCCTCACACTGTGGTTTCATCCCGAGTCATCACTCATTCATTACTGCTGTGACGACTCATGCTGTGTTCACAGAACCAGTGGAGCGATGGAGCTCAGAGGGTGTAGCCAGGTCTCACAGGCTTTGTGGTGGAAAAAATAAGCTGAGCTCTGAAACCAAACTGATTTTCTGATGATTTATTGAAAGTAAAGAATTAACCTTTGCAAAGGGATCAATACAGCACGAACAGCCTTCGCACCAGCATTGAACAAAGCACAGAAGTAACACCCATTCCTTTATACCATTGTGTTGATACAATCTTGTTCAGATTCCCACCACCAAGTAGCACCTGCATGATAACAAGTGCGCTATGGCCTTGGACACAGCCTACAGTCAAGTTGTTTTTCCCATCTTCACACACTCGGTCTTTGTGCTAGAAAATTACAATTACAGAGAAAAAGTACACAGAGGTTATTCGAGTTCAGAAACAAATTTTCCATTACAGCTTCATGCTGACCTTTGGTATTTTTTAGTCTCACTAAGAGCACAAAGGTAACATGAAGAGATGTCTGAACTAAAATGTGTGTTTGTTGGGTCAAATACTAGCATGTTTAATCATTTGATAATTTAACCCCCCTCTCCCCACAAAGACTTGGTATCACCCAACCCGCTTTCTCCACCAAGCGGCGACGTTCACCGTTTGCTTGTTGAAGCAGCTGATAGCTTCCTGTGGAAACGTCCTATATCATTATCACAACACAGCAGTGGTGAGACATGTCTTTTAAATCTCAGCTGGTTGGGTCAACATGGCAGGATGCTGTGGTGTGTAGAGAACAGTATAAAAACGTGTGTTAGATATACCATGGAACACAGTGAAGACTGTTATCAAACACTGCTTGTTTTTCACTTTTAATGTGACCTTGGCCCGAACCAATAATGTGCCCCCCTCCCCTCTCTGAATTGCCATCTTATTGTGGTGGTAGCATCAGCCTGCTAATCCCCATTAGCCTTAGCTAATTAGCATTAGCCTGCTAATGCTCCTTAGCCTGCTAATGCTCGTGAATCAAACAACTGCCACGTGACGGCTGCTATACCCTCTCCAGAACGTCATGTAGATGAGTTGATGAAACTATACTTCAGAATGGGGTTTGGTAACAAGGAAATCATTTCTCTTCTAGCACATAAACAGCATGTAGTGATAAGTATGAGGATGTTAAAGAGATGGTGCAGAAAGGTGCCCAGATAGCAAAGTGACTGACAGAAAGAGGTCAGGATGTCCTCAGGATCAGCAGAGCTTCACTTGATTTGAACTCCTTTCACAAAGTTTTCCAGCCTCCTCCAGAGCAACATGTGGAACGTTCTCACGGCACACTGACAGCTGCAGAAACTCATTTTTAGTTCAATGTTACAGAGTTAAAGTGGATTTATATTAACAGTAACTCTGCTGTAGCCGTCAGAGAGCCATCATCTATCAGTGAAGGCTGATCTTAGATCAGATTATAAATCACTGGAACATGAAAGCAAAGCTGATGTTTTTGTCTGGAAATCTTCTTTTGTATCCAGAAATAATGAAATCCTGGTCTCTACCAGCACACACAGAGACACACACACAGACACACACACAGCTGCTTTAGATGACAGCTGAACAGACAGACTCCTGCATAAAGAATTGAATCAGCAGTTATGGCCTGAGTCTGCTGCACCAAAGGGGGTGGCACCTGAGACTGGAGAGAGGAAGCCACACCCAGTGGGTCACAGAGTCACAGCAGGCCCTGCTAGGGCACACACACACACACACACACAGTGCCATGTGTTTAGAGATCACAGGTTGGAGCTCACATTGTGAAAACATTCAGACAAAAATCTTCCTGTATCATTTTTCACTCCACCAAAGTGAAGTCAGTACACAGAAAAAAAAACAACTTGACAAATAAAAAAATGGTGATTAGCAGGTCTTAAAATTAAGCTGATGCACAACAACACATGATATATTTCACTGCCATTATTTAGTCTAGCAGTTTCATATGAGCTGTGGTCAGAGGGTGGAAATGATGTGAGATAAAAAGGCCTCACTCATCATGACTGTGTGTTTCTGTCAGAGCCTGATCACAAAGATTTGACCTTCAAACTGAAACAGCGGGACTTGCACAACCGTCCCTTAAGACTAAACACAGTTTCACAACAGGAGCAACCAGCACGAGGCCAAACATAAATATCTGTAATATTTGTGTATATAAAGTTGACCTCGTGGGTTTTTGTTTGATTCCTGCTCCTTCCTGCTGTCATGTGTTACTGTCATGTGAAATAAAGGCTGTTGAGGTTTCAGAGCTGTCATGCAGCTGTAGCTCTGTGCCTGAGCTCTGAGTGACAGAATAAATGGGTTCTGGGTTTGAATCCACCTTGGCCCGGGTCTTTCTGCGTGGAGTTTTCATGTTCTCCTCGTGTCTGTGGTTCTCTGGGTACTCTGGTTTCCTCCCACAGTCCAAAGACCTGCAGTTAGTGTGGTTAGGTTAACTGGTCACTCTAAATTGCCCACAGGTGTGAATGGTTGTCTGTCTCAGTGTTAGTCCTGTGACGGGGATGTCCAGAGTGTAGCCCGCCTCTCACCTTATGGAGGCTGTGTTCGGCTCCAGCCTCCCCAAAAAGGACGGAAGAAGATGGATAAATGAAGGGATGGGCCGTGTAGAGTAAATGTAGGCGGAGACTTCTGTGTGGTAACAGCCCTGAAACATGCACTCACACAGAGAGGAGAGAGAGAGAGCTGTCAGACCACAGTGATAACACATATCTTGATCTCCGACTGACTTCTGTTTTTATCGAGGCGGTTAATGCAAAGGGAGTCTGGCTGTGCTGAACGTGCACGGTAGTGCACTCCTCTGGACTCTGCTGTTTGTGCCTCTGAAGGTGAGCTGTGCAGGTGTTCACACCTGTAAATATACTTTGGGTGTTCCTCTTTGAACTGTGACCCTGTAGTTTGGTGGTATTTCAGAGAGGCAGTTGTTGTAAGGCAGCTTTGTTTGTTCCTTTGAGTTTTGTGTGTTTATAAGTTTGAGGCGTCACCATGTTTGTTCTAAGCAAACAGAAGCAGCAGGTGAGCATCTGTGAACACTGGTTACAAGTTGTGGGTGTTTTGAAACGTCTGTTTCATAAGCTCATGTTTCCACAGTGTGTCTGTGAGGACACATAAATGTTGAAACGAGGATTGTTGAAACTCCACTTCAACATTTATGCAGTATTGAAACGTCGTTTCAAGTCAAGAAAGAATGTGAGAATCAATCATCTGTAATTTATAGATGTGATTTAAAAATATATAAATTATTATTCTTTGATTATTTGGAAATGATTTTCTTGGTTGCTTCATTTTGACTTGATGACTCTCCACCTTTGCAGAGTGACTTTCAGTTTCTTCCTTCTGAACAAAGTTTAGTGGGTGGCTGTGGTGAGAGGCAGGGTGCACCTGTACAGGTCGCCAGCCTGTCACAGGGCTCACACAGGGAGACAGACAACCATCCACACTCACACCTACGGGCAATTTAGAGTGACCAGTTAACCTCAGCCCAGTAACTGCAGGTCTTTGGACTGCGAGAGGAAACCAGAGGAAAAACAATCAAAGCTTTGATAATATGTAGATTCTCTATTTATCATTAATTTATTTTATTTTTCAGTGTTTGTGCTTATTTGTTTGTGTGCTGTGTGTCTGATGGAGGAGTTAATGTTGCAGAGTAAATCTGTCCACAGGAATGACTAAAGTAACCTGAACCTGAGCATCAGTTCATGAAACAGTTTGTTCTACAGAACCTCTGAAGGAGGCAGGAATCACTTTACTGCACTTTACTCTGGCTGTACTGAGTGACCTCTGACCTCCTGTGGTCCTGACTCTTCTCCTCTGCCTCCTCACAGGGAGAAGATGATCTGCAGGCTCCTGCTGCTCTTCATCCTCACCTCGTGTGTCTCTGGTTGGTTCACAGCTTCACTTTATGAGCTCCAAATCAAAGTGAGCCACAGGTTTGATCCAGTTCTCAGTGTGTGTCTGCTCCTCTCTCCCTCTGTGTCTCCTCAGCAGGATCATTTGTAGTGAATGTGACACAGACCTCCTGTCAGGCCCAGGAGTACCACAGCATCACTGGAGTGGACCTTCACAGCAGAGACTGACAGATCCTACAAACATCTGAACATCTACTGTGACCTGATAACTGATGATGGACTCTTCCTCCTGTATCACCTTCATGATGGTGCTGAGGTCTCAGAGTCTCAGGATGAGAAGTTTTCAGGGCGAGTCCAGAGTGACAAAGACGCCCTCAGAGAAGGACGAATCAGACTTCAGCTGTCCAGACTCAGGACTGATGACTCAGGCCCATACAGGTGCCAGGTGATCACGGATGATGGCCTCAGCTCTGCTAGCTGCAGACTCACCGTCACTGGTAAGTTTGTAGAAGTCAGCTCCTTTTATTAAAAATCAATCATCACTTTTATATTTGCTGCTCTGTTAAACTATGTGCTGCACATGTCAGACATCCTGATGCTCCTCATTTCATTTCTGCACACAAACAAATGTCAGTAAATATTTTATTTTTGCAGCAGCTGCTGATCAGCTCCAACCTCAGAGACCAACTTTAACCCCACAAGAAGAGACAGGAGGAGGAGGAGGAGGAGGAGGAGTGTTTTTATTGGTGTGACAGCAGCATTATTAGCTCTGGGGCTGTGTGCTTTACTTTGGTCTGTGCTGAGAAAGAAAGAAGAGAAACCAAACTTCTGTGCAGCTGTAAAGACTCATAGATTCACAGAGACTGAGTCACAGAACCAAAAATCCTCCTGTGTTTGAAATCTGCTTTAAGTATTAAGTTATTTTTGATATAAAGTGAATGATTTTTGTTCTGAATGGTGTTCATATTAATCTGTGGCTGAGATTCCTGCAGTAATCATTAATATCAGTGTAAATGGTGCTCCTGTCTCAGTCTGAGGACTTCCTCCTCTGTGCCTGCTCCTGCTGCTTCATTAGAAGCTGCATCCACCAGCTCCACCTGAGGACTTCACCCCCCTGAACAAAGCTTCACAGGTGAACTGCTCAGTGGGAGTTTGTGTGGAACCTTTAAGAAGGAGTTCAGTTTGTCATTGATCTCTGGTTCTCCCAGCAGCTGTTAGTTTGACTTCTGGTGGTTAAAATACTTCATTTCATCATGTTTGTCTTTGTAATGTGAAAGTGTTTATATATAAATCTGTTTATGTGAGAGAGGCTGTTCTGACTTATTGTAAGTGTTTTTTTATTTTTAAGTCAGAACAAGAAATTGTCAAGATTATATATATATAATTTATTTATTTTTTATTCATTTGTTTTATTTTTTTTTATTACTTCATGTCATTGCTTTTGTTTATTATTTTGTTTCCTATCAGGAGCTGGTTGAACTTGGCTCAGTGGAAAATTGCATCAATATTTTTTCTGATAAACTGAACGATGTTCAGATTTTTGAATGTTTTATCTCATTGTGAATGTCAGTTTAAGCACTAAACATTAACAGATATTTATGTTACAGCTGATCCTTTGGCTCTTCTGTAACGCATTAACAGAAACAGCCTGACTGTGTTCTTTTATATCTGATACACAAAGGCTTTTAAATCAGACTTTTTAAATCAGTGAGGGAATTAATTATTGCAGATTTAAGGAATGTAAGGCTTATTGGGGAGCACACTGTGTTTATCTTAAGAAGTTGGAGAGGTGCAGACAGGAGAGTAAGAGTGGGGGGTCGCATAACTGAGCGAGCAGAGCTGGCCTGAGAGGTAAACATATATCCTTATATGGGTTTTATGGCCCCGAACCATAAAGAACGGGGGCGCGCACAGACAGTCAGATTGCAGGGCGCTTAGGGGGAGACAACAGCATGAATGCGGTAAGGGAAGATTAATCTGCAATCTCCAGGCATGCTTGTGTTAAAATCTGCATTATTTTTGGCCTCATGTAATATGTGTGGTGATTAATAAATTGTTAAAAATGAAATGGAAAGTCCGATCTCTGCTCTTTCATCAGGAACCCGGGAGGGGGAAAAGACGGTGTAAGATTAATTTCCCAACAATTTGGGGTGCTCGTCCGGGATGAAAGAGGGAGAGATATGACAGAATTGGATAGGTCTGTTTGACTCAGACAAACCGGGAAAACAGCTGATCTGACCCCGCGCGGAAAAAAATTAAAGGTAGGCAGAAAACCTGTTTGATCGAATTTCTGCTGATTGAGTATTGTAAAAAAAAGTGGTCAGATCACCTTTAACTCCCGTGTTTCTAAATTAAATAGGACATTAATAATGCAGAAAGTTCGGGGGAAATATTGTGTTATTTAACGAATGGTTTTAGTATAAAGGAAAAAGTGAAAAAAGAAGAAGAAATAGTTTTGCCTAGCAGGTGGTAATTAGACGTGGTTACGGTCCACGCGGTTGGACCGGTGGGATGACTAGGTGAAATTCCTGGGAAAATTGAGGCATTCCCGAAGAATAAAATAAGAAATAGTTTTTGCTTAGCGAGTGGTGTTCGCCAGCCGAGCTAAATAAAGTTCGGTCTAACGCAATTTGAAAATCGGTTAGTACTAGGTGTAAATCCTGGAGATATTGAAATCATTCTCAGCATATTAAAATAATAGTGCATTTCGGAATGATTATTAATAAAAATTTCTTAGCATATTAAAAGAAGGGTGGAAGGCCCGAGGTTCTATTGATAAAAGGATCTCAAGCGTCATAAAAGTAAACCATTCGAGGGAAAATTGTTTATTATAAAAGATATTGGAAAGCGTGAATGCGCGCGACCGTGGTATGAATGCTGGTGCACGAGCGTGGAATCAACAGCGAATCGCAGCGAAAGAGCGATCGTGGCCTGTTGGACAGTGGCGGAGCCAAAGGGGTGGCAGGGGTGGTAATTGCCACCCCAACAGAGCCCTTGCCACCCATACTGCCACCCCAGTGGAAATGGTAATTTAAAAATATAATACTTGGGAGATCGGCAAAGATTTGAAAGGAAAACTGTAATTTCCTACTGTCCCTGAACGCAGCCCGACGCAGTAGCAGCCTACGTGCTGCTCACTGACGCTGTTCATTGGTTAAGCTGACATGTGGTTCCTGCTTGATCCAAAACATACCCGCGGCCGTAGCAAAACCTGTCTAGTGCTTGGGTGACATAACGGAACGTTACAATATGTTTTAGTGCACATGCTGCCCTGTAATGTTTTATTCATTTAGCAAGGCTGTATCTCCCAGCTCTTGCTTGAAATGTGTGTGGTAAGGATACGTGAAAAACCATTGCTGTTAGTTTTATAATCACTGAAATGTAAGTAGGCTATGTCATAAGAAATATAACCTAACTAGTTATATTAATTAATTTAATGAATCTGTTTTTAATTTAGTATTATTTTAGTTAGCTACAGAAAACTAAAAACTATAGTTTAAATAATAATTAAAATAGTGTTGTCTCTGCCAAACAGTCATGGATCTAAATACCAGGCTGTCTTATTTTGTGTAGAGCCCAAATGAAGAGAAAAGGGAATATCTCCCATTTCTTCTTAAAGAGGCAAAAACCAGGACCAGACAGAACCAGACAGAACCCTGCAGCAGGTACCCACCTGGAGAAGCCAGCCAGGAGACACCAGGTCCAAGTGTATCACCAGCAGGTTAGAGGCTGTGACAGAGAGTTATTAAGTAGTAAAATCCAATCAGCCTCATTCTAAAGGTTAGCATGATGCTTTTTGTGTTTTTTTATTGTGTCTGTTTATGCATTTCACAATTAAGTTCCAGAGAGAGATGAGGGTGACATAGATTCAGAGTCAGACTCTGGGGAGGAAGACAGTGAAGCAGAAGGAAATGGCACTGAACTCCCCCCACCCAGCACAACCTATTGCACACCAAAAGGACCAGTTGGTAGGCACACACTACCCATGTTATCCTACAGAAACTTAACTACTTACAACTTAACTTATTGAGATGTCTGCCCAAAAATCCTCTTAAAATACTTAATATAATTACCTAATATTTATATAGTATAATATAATATAATATATAGTATAATATAATATAGCTAAAGAACTAAAGAGGAAGGTCCAGCTCAGCCACGTCTGACAAAGTTCCCAAGAACTCAGCATGGAACAAGAACGAGGGCTTTCAACAGCTCTTGGTACAAAGACAATCCATGGCTTAAGTACTCTGTATCTCAAAATGCCAGTTACTGTTTTGCATGCAGGCATTTCTCCCTCCCTAGTTACACAGAATCATCCTTCACATCTGAAGCAGAGTTTTTCAACTGGAAAAAAAGCCTTGTTTAAGGATGCTGGGTTTAAAGTTCATTCAAAATCAGAGCAGCACATAAATGCAATGTAAGCCTGGACTGAGTACAAAAGGGTCAGTGAGTGTAACAGATCTATTCTTGATGCCTTAAATGAGGATAGGAAACAGAAAGTTGAAGAAAATAAAAAATACATTAAAACAGCTGCTGAGGTGTTAGTATTAACAGCAACTCAAAATATTGCACAAAGGGGTCACAGGGAGTCTGATGACTCTGACAATAAAGGCAATTTTTTAGCCATTTTGAATGAAATTGCAAAGCTTGACCCCTTTGTGCAGAGAAGGTTAGATGCACATGGCAATGCAAAGTATACTAGCCACCAAATCCAAATGAGATTCTGCAGGGATTGGCTGAAATGGTTCAAAAAGAAACCATAGCTGAAGTTAAACAAAGCGAGGTGTTCAGATGAGACTAGAGATTTACAGAAGAAAGAACAAATATCTTTAGTAGTACGTTACTATTATAGTGGTGCCATACATGAAAGCTTCCTTCACTTCCAGTCGGCAGAAAGCTTGGATGCTGAGGGTCTGACCAAAATGATAGTGGGGTGTCTGGAGAAGCATGGTCTGGACTACAGTAACAACCTTGTAGGACTGGGTTATGACGGTGCCTCTGGGATGAGTGGGAAGCATTCAGGTGTTGCTGCACGCATTAAAAACGATGCCAAGTTTGCATTTTATGTACACTGTAACGCACACTGTTTGAATGTCGTTCTTGTTGATGTGGTAAAGTCAGTGCCTGAAGCTGAAGACTTTTTTTCTCTTCCTCAGAATATTCATAAATTTGTAACTGGTTCTGCTGTTCACACCAAGTGGCTTGCTGTCCAAAAAGAGCTGTGTCCACAAGAGAAGCAGAGGGAGCTCCAGAGACTAATAGATGTTAGGTGGGCACGTAGATACCCGGCATGTCTCAATCTGAGAGACAGGCTTCCAGCGGTTTTGAGGCTTCTGCAAGATATTTCCCTTGAAAATAACAGTGGGGATAGAAAAGTGGAAGCAAAGGGTCTTTTGGCTCAGATTGATTTTCAGTTTATAGCACTTTTAGTTACTTTTTGTAAAGTGCTTGGGGATGTCACAATCCTGACATGCTTCAATCTTGATTGATCAAAAGCCGTAGATTTAGTCGGCTCCCTGACAGACACATTGAAAAGCTACAGAAGTGAAGCTTGCTTTGGTGAACTACTGAGGGACACTCAAGAACTCTTAGAGCGCTGCAACATCAGCACTCTGCCACTCAGCAAGAGACAGCCTAAGGCCAGTTCTAGGCTTTGGACTCACTGGTAATAGAATAGAATAGCGTTTTTATTGTCACTGTTAAAAAAGAAACAATGCTAAGAACAATGTTAAAACAGTGAAATGCAGTTTAGCATCCTCTCTGCGGCAGTAATTAAAAAACATATGCAAGACAACAATAAATAAGTAAATGTAGTAGATTAAGGTAAATATATCAATGCTAGGGAAAAGTATGTACAAGCTTAGATTGTTTAAAGTGACGAGTGCAGTCGGTGATGGGCTGGCAGATGGGGGTGGGGTGGGGATCGGGGATTGGGGTGGATTTCACTGTAATTGTCCATTTGAGTCAATTGTCCATTTGTTCCGCTGTTTGCCCATCAGGCTGAACAGTTTGGCTGAAGGTGGGGGATTGATGGCTTTCACAGCCTGAGGGAAGAAGCTGTTTCAGCCTGTTCGTGTTTGCCTTTAACTGTCTGAATCTCTTTTTTGAGGGGAGGGGGGAAAACAGAGTGTCCAGGGTGAGTAGTGTCCATTGCAATGCAGAGAGCCTTTTTCTGAAGTCGGGTGTTGTAGATGTCACTGAGGGGGGGGGAGTGAGGTGCCAGTGATTTTTTCCGCCTCTCTCACTCAATGACTACTGTAGGACAGAGGCACAGTGACCAAAGTGATGAGGATTTTTTTTTTTTTTTTTTTTTAAGCCTGTCATGTCTGGTAGATCTTGCAAGCAGAACTGTGATCTGAATGCATTGTTGTGCCAAACATATTTACTATTTCAAGATGAGCTCTATAGGTTCTCAATAGGCTCCTCTTGTTGATGTTTTAGCCATTTATTTTATTGATCTGAGTTATTTTTAACATACAATGTAACAGCCAGAGCTGACAGGCTGAGGAAAAGGAAAATAAATAAAAGAAAAAGGGAGAGAGAGAGAGAGCAAAAAAGGAGAGTAAAAAATAAAAATAAAAATAAAAAAAAGGGGGGGGGAAGAGCACAAGTAAATTAATCAAATAGTTCATCACTTTAACTTAAGAAAATACTGTCAATACTTGCAAAAATAAATTTGTGTGTGAAAAACAAAACTAACAAAGCATGTTACGCACACCAACAATTTTGTTGAGTTGTGATTGAGTGGGTGTTTGTGTCTGTGTCATGTTTGTGTCTGTGTCATGGAACGTACTTACAAATGAGGGCAAAACGCTGCAGCTCCACTCATCAGAAGCTAGAGGCAGGCAGAGAAAGCCTCAGGAAACCCAGGCCACCAGCAGCCCACCAAGAGCCAGGAAGACCCATGGCCACTCAATCCAAAGACAACCGCACACCCACCCCAGCAGACGGGAGAGGGTGGTCTCAGACGGAGCCCCTCCAGTCGAGGAACAAGGGCTCCAGGGAACCCAAGGCGATGAGAAGCCAGTCCCCCCCCAGCGGCCAGCCCCCTGCACTGGCCGGCGGCAGGGCCCCTGGGCCCACGGCACCCAAGGACCGCCCGACCCTCCACAGAGCCCCCCCCCACGCCGAAGAAGCCAACGCAGCCCCGCACCGCACCCCCAAGGGGAGCAGGCCAGCACCCACGCCAGAACATCCAGCCCCACCCAGGAACCCCGAGGCACCCCCACCCCAGGGGGGTAGGGGGGAGGAGGCAACCAGCAAGGAGCGGCCAGGAGACAAGGCACAAGGCCCAGACCCAGGTCCAGCCATACATACAAACACACCCACACACCCGTGTACACATTTATGCACAGATACTCATACATGCCCATACATACTTACCCAGACACAGATACGCCATACATACACATTCACTCACCCACCCATACTCACAGAGACGGTGACAAATACACAAAGACACACATTCATCCATAGCTACCCACCCTCTGAAGACGGGGCAAGTGGAAACCACCCCAGGGCCAACAGCGACCCCAGGACGCCACCAGCCCGGTCCCCAAGGAACCACCCGACCCCTACCCTGGGCGAGGCGTAAGAAATCGGGGTGTGAGATGACCCATCCACCCCTCCTCCTCCCCAACTTGTAAGTGTATGTGTTAATGTTTGTGAGTGAATGAGGTGTGTAAGGTGCAGTTAAAATTGAGGGGACAGTTGTGCCACAAGTACCAACTGTTGGTCGTCAGTGCCTGCCCACACTGCCCCCCCAAAACCCTCCATGTCTAAAGTGCAAATAAAATTTGGGGACAGACAGTGACGAGGATCCGAGTGGGGCCACCTCAGCGGCCCCACCTCATCAACCTCTGAGTAACACGCCTGCCCCAAAGGTCCTATGTGTATCAGTGTGTATGTATTGTGGGTTGTAATGACTAAAGTGCAATTAAAACGGAGAGGCAAGTGGTGGTGCAGCTCTCCACGTGGCCTCTCCATCCTACATCTGTGAGTGATGTGTATTCTGTGTGTGTGTGTGTGTGTGTGTGTGTGTGTGTGTGTGTGTGTGTGTGTGTGTGTGCGTTTGTGTATGGGGAGGGGGAGGGGGGGCATATGACCAGGAAGAATCCTGGAATAAGAGAGCCAGCTGTCCGCTGGCTCAATAAGCGCCCCGACCTCCCACACCCCAGCACAGGGCAGGGGGAGGTGAGCCCGGGGCCGTGGTGACAGCATCCCGGAGCACTGCAGCACCCGAGGTTGGCGCCCCCGCCCCCACTGCAGAGGGCGGCCCACTCTCCCTAGATGCCCATTCACTCAACAATAGACACAAATAAGCGACAGGACATACTGGCCTGGGCATGGAAATACAGTGCCCAGCCTCCCCCAACCGCCCCACCGCGGCACCATCCCCCACTCCACCCCCCTGCAATGCAGGCACCCCAGGGCCCCAAAAGCGTAGACCGGACATCCCGACGCCAGGCTAACCCACCCCATCCGGCGGCGCGGCCGGGACAGCAGAGGCCCCCCCAGCGCCAGGGGGGACCCACCGGGAGCCGGCACGGCCCCAGTGTCGGGGCCCCAGACCCCAGCCCCGAGCCATACAGGGAAGACCAGCCAACCGACCGAGGGCCGGCACTACCCCCCAAGCACCCCGGCCCATACCCCAGGACCGAAGGCAGCACCATCCAAGCCCCCACCACCATCAACCAGGACAGGCACACAGACATCACCAGAAGGTCGCCCAGGACTCCAGTCTCAGGAGGCTACTAGCTACATAGGCGTCCGGAGTCCTCACCAAACCGCCTACAAAGCACATCAGGAGCAGAGCCCGCAGCCCACCACCCCCACTAAGTAATGGAGCTGATCAGTGGGAACCAAAGAGTGTCAAATTCCTTCAATTTGTTTTTAGAAGAAGCAGACATTCTCTCTAAACTAACATGATCTACTAATAAATTTCTGTATTGAGTAATACATAGTTTATTTTTTGTCTTCCAGTTCATGAGGATCATCTTCTTAGCGATGCACAAGGCAGTAAGAACTATGTGTGATATATTTAACTCCATAATTAATTCACTGACATCACCTAAAATGCATAGTCTGGGGGAAGTTGGGATATGACAGCTAAACCATGTGGATAGATCTTCACATATCCTCTGCCAAAATCTCTGAACTGGTATACAAGACCACAGAGCGTGTAGATGATTATCCTCTGAATTGCTTGTACAGTGGGTGCATATGTTTGAGTGTGCAAGGCCCATTTGGAACATCCTTTGTCCAGTATAGTGTGTTCTATGGAGAATTTTATATTGTACAAGTTGTATTTGGGGTCTTTTAGTCATTTTGAAGATATTTAAACATATTTCTGTCCATAAATTTTGATCCAGGTTGACAGAAAGATCACGCTCCCATTTTGCAATTGGGAGGGAAACTGAATCATCAGTTTTTATTAATAATTTATATAATTTTGATAACAATTTTGGGGTACAGAGGTTAAGAAATTCTGTTACCCAAGTAGGCATTTCTAGATTCAATTGATTAAGGTTAAATCTTCCCTGTAGGATGGACTTAAGTTGTTGATATTCCAGAAATCTACCGTTGCCAATTCTATATTTTGATATAAGTTCTTGGAACGTGAAAAGATTTCCATCTTGGATAATATGTTCTAAGTTATTTATACCCTTATCACGCCATAACGGAAAATTCAGCATTTTCTTTTTCTGACAAATATCTGGATTGTTCCAAATGGGTGTTAGTTTACAGGGGATAAGTGAAGATTTAGTTATTTTTAAAAATTCCCACCAGGCTGTCAGAGAGGTATTTATACTAAGGACTTTATAGCAGTTATGATGTTTAATACTGGGACTAATGAAAGGTAGATCTGAGATTTTTATTTTTCCACAAAGTGCCTGTTCTACATCCAGCCACGTGTTGTCTAATGGATTGGATTTGATCCACTTTGAAATATACTGCAATCTACTGCTTAAGAAATAGTAATAAAAGTTTGGTAATTCTAGACCGCCACTGTGTTTTGGCTTTTGTAAAGTTTTTAAGCTTATTCTTGATGGTTTGTTTTTCCATAAAAATTTTGATATGTTTGAATCTAGTGACTTAAACCAAGGAAGAGTAGGTTTATTAGGGATCAATAAAAATAGATAATTAATTTTTGGTAAAACCATCATTTTAATGGCAGCAACTCTCCCCATGAGTGATATAGGTAAACTATTCCAACGTGATAGATCATCCTCTATTGTTTTTAATAAGGGGGTATGATTTAATTGTACCAAGTCCGAGAGCCTGGCGGAAAAATTTATGCCTAAATATCTAATATTTCCTGACTTTAGTGGGGCCCTAGAGGTTCTATGGAAATTACAATTCAGAGGCAAAACTGTTGATTTACTCCAATTGATAGAGTAATCAGATATAGATGAGAACTTATCTATCAGTGTGATAGTCTTTAAAAGAGAGCCTTGTGAATTCAAAAGGAAAAGTAATACATCATCAGCATAAAGGCTAAGTTTATGGTCCATATTTTCAGTTTGAATCCCTTTAATATTTACATTTTGACGGATTGCTGCTGCTAGTGGCTCAATGAAAATTACAAAAAGAGAGGGAGAGAGTGGGCAGCCCTGCCTGGTACCCCTCTGCAGACTGAAACTTTGGGAAATGAGATCATTTGTCCTAACACGTGCATTCGGAGAGCTGTGTAGTGTTCTGATCCAGTTTATAAAGGATGAACCGAATCCAAATTTTTGTAGAACTGCTAGTAAGAATTTCCAATTTACCCGATCAAATGCCTTTTCTGCATCTAAAGACACGATTGTCGTCTCTAATTTGTTAATAGAACAATAGTCTATTATATTTATCAGTCGACGTGTATTATTGGCTGAGTGCCGACCCTTGATAAAGCCTGTTTGATCTGGATGTATAATAAATGGAGTAATACTTTCTAGTCTCTTGGCAAGGGCTTTGCAAATTATTTTAAGATCTACATTAATGAGAGAGATTGGGCGGTAGCTGGATGGGAGTGTGGGGTCTTTGCCTGGTTTAAGAAGCAGGCTGATGTTAGCAGAGTTCATGTTTGGAGATAAGATGTGATCATTCTGAAGCTGAGTCACCATTCTGAAAAAAATGGGAGCTAGCTCTGACCAAAATTCTTTGTAAAACTCGGCTGGAAAACCATCTGGGCCTGGGGCTTTATTATTTGGGAGATGCTGTACTGCTTCACTAAGTTCAGACAATGAAAGAGGTAAATCCAGAGCTGCAGCCTGGCTGTCATTTAGTTTTGGTAGATTTATATTATTAAGAAATTCTTCAATTTCAGTATCAGATGGGTTAATCTGTGGTGAATATAAGGCTTCATAGAAGTCTTTGAAGGAGTTATTTATTTGTTGTGGGTCATGAGTAATAATACCAGTCGAGTCTTTAATTGAAGAAATAGCTGTTTTTTCTTTATTCAGTTTTAATTGGTTGGCCAGGAATTTTCCAGATTTATTTCCATGCTCAAAGTTTTCCAAACGCAGCCTCTGCAACATAAATTGTGTCCTTTTATCAATTATTTCATTTAGCTCCAGTTTCAGTTTCCTCAGGCTGATAATTGTATGTTCTTGTGGTGAAGCAGTATAGGCAGTTTCTAAAGATTTAATTTTCTGTTCTAATTCTAACACAAGTGTTTTTTCTTTATTTTTCTTATGCGAGCAGTAAGATATTATTTTGCCCCGCATTACTGCCTTTCCTGCTTCCCAAAGAACACATGGTGATATTCCTGGCAGATCATTAATTTCTAGATATATAGCCCACTCCTTTTTGAAATAATTAATGAAGTCTTGTTCTTTAAGTAATGATGTATTAAATCTCCAGTTCCTGATTGGTGGTGTGATTCTTTTCTGTGTCAGAGACATAGACACCGGTGCATGATCACTAATAGTGATAGGGTGAATCTGAGTGTCTGTGATATCCATCATCATGGAGCTGCTAACTAAAAAGTAATCTAAGCGGGAGTGAGACTTGTGTACTGGTGAGAAAAAAGTATAATCTCTCAGAGTGGGGTGATGTGAACGCCAAGCATCACAAAGACCAAAATCCTTCATGTACTGTTTAAGAATGTCTGCAGACTGCCAGTTCCTCTGACTCACTGCTGTACTGAGCCTGTCAATATCTGCATTAAGTACCAGGTTGAAGTCTCCTCCTATTACAAGTGTAGTGTCAGAGTGATTAGATAGTGAGGTGAAAAAAGTATGAAAGAAGGAGGGGTCATCAACATTTGGTCCATATATGCTAGCAATACATAAATCTGTATTCTGAATAGATAAATTAACTATTATAAATCTACCTTCAGGGTCTATTGTAGTGTTGCTAATGTTAAAATTTATCTTCCTGTTAATCAGTATGGCTACACCTCTTTGTTTGGAGTTGTAGCAGGCTGAGTACGTGTGAGGGAACTGTGGAGAGGAGAGAGTGTGCACAGATGTTTTGGACACATGTGTCTCCTGTAAAAGAACAACATCTGCTTTTAAGTCTTTTAACCGATTAAAAATTTTTAGTCTTTTTTCCCTCGAACCAGCTCCGTGTACATTCCATGAGACAAATCTGAGTGTGCTCATGTTTAACCTAACTGATGGACTGTTGTGTGCTCACTAAAGATGTGTGTGTATATGCGCTGTATGTTGGTGGGTGTGTGTGTGTATATGTGTGCGTATGCTCTGTATGTTGGCGTGTGTGCGCGCTTTATATTGGTGTGTGTGCGTCTACGCTGTATGTTAGTGTAGTAAATTGTAGCATTGAAAGTGACGTAAACATATTGCTGAGTGCAGAAATAAAAAAGACGTGAAAAAAGTGACCTAAGTGACAAAAGACTGAAATAAGAAGAGGGGAAAAAAAAGAAGAAGAGAAGAAGAAGAAACAGCTTTAAACAAAACAAACAAATGATCACGGCACTATGCTGATTAATCGGCGTTATTGGTACTTTTTAGACAGTTGAATATACATTTAGAAAACTGCAGAGAAAGTAGCAAAAGAGAAAAAAAAAAAAACTCAGAGGAGAGCGTTAATGTGGACACAGATCACCTGAACGATCAGTAGAGCCATGGCGTGGTGTTTTTGTCTCGGTAAAGCTGTCCGTTTACATACAGTTTGTCCACGGCGATGACAGCCCGGGAGCCTCCCTGCATGAACTTCTTCCGGATGGGGAACAGGACCTTGCGTCGCTCCAGGATCTCCTTTGGAAACTGATCGTTGACGCTGAAGTCCGTCCCTCTCAGCTCCCGGCCGCGGCTCTTCACCAGCTCTTTTTGCTTGAAGTGCTCGAATTTGGCTACGATCGGTCTGGGTCTGCGTGCTCCGGGTCGCTTTCCTCCCAGGCGGTGGACTCTATGGAAGGCGATGGTCTTCACGGCGTCCTCCGGGAGCTTCAGGTGAGTTTTGATAAACTCCTTCACTGTAGCCTCCGGGTCCTCCTCTGCCTTCTCCGGGATACCTGAAAACACAAGATTTTCTCTCATGCTGCGGGCATGAAGCTCGATAATAGATTCTTTGATTTTCTTATTTTCTTCTGAGAGCCGGGTCATTTCCTCGGTGAGGGAATTCACCGACTCTCTGAGGACAGCGTTTTCAGCAGCCAGTGTTTCCACCTGATGCTGGCTGAACTCGACTGACTCCCGCAGGGCCTGAAACTCCTTGTGGAGGATTTCAACCAGGGCCAAGCGGGCGTCAAAGCTTGACAGCTTGTTGTCAATAGACTCCAGAATGCCCACAATATTGGTGGTGGGTGGCGATACCGCCTCTGGGGAATCTTCGGGGCGGCTTCTTTTCGTGGACGGAGTTCCCTTGCTGGTGGAGGGAGTCGGCGTCTTGTCTGGTTTCCCCATAACGACTCGCTCAAAACACCCGTCGATGTAACGCAACAGACTGCCCAGGTCCTCTTCACCGTCCTCCAGATTGCTGCAAAGAATTTAAGTTAGGCTAAAAAAAACTATCTAGAATTGTTAGTTTTAAGCCTGTCTACTTATAAATTGGCGGAAAAAAAGCTAATCACTAATCACTCAAATGTTTGCTGATAGAATCACGCCGCCATTGACGATTCTGCCGAGATTCACAAAGTCTCGCGTGACTACAGCATAGCGCTTCTGACTCTGATGAGGATTTTAACAGAGGTGTCTTTTATCAGATACTTGACTGTCTCACAGCTGAACTTGAGAGGCGTTTTTCACAGAAGAAGTGTGAGATAATGCTAGGGGTTCAGTCTCTAGTCCCAAAAAGCCCATTATTCTTGAAAGAGGAACCACTGTATGCCTTTGGACAGACATCTGAGTCATATCTAGAAGATCTTAAACATGAGGTTCACCAAACCAGACGGCTTCTTCTGAGGAGAGAGAAAAGTGGGTTAGAGAGACCCTCTACTTTACTTGACTGTGTTGTGTTCCTGGAACCTTATAAAGAGGTTTTTCATGAGCTGTTTAGACTTTGTAAGATTTCAGTTGTTATCCCAGTCAGTACTGCATCCTGTGAACGAAGTTTTTCTGCTCTAAAACTGATCAAAAACCACCTTAGAACAACTATGGCTGATGACAGGTTAAGTCACCTTGGCATTCTCAGTGTTGAGTCAAGGAGGGCACATACCCTCAACATGGATGACTGTAAAACATTTTGCTTCTTCCCACCAAAATAGGAGAATTATGCTCTCTTGAGTGTGTCCTTGCTTTGAGTTTGCAGTATGTTGTTCCCATTCAAAGCTTATTTGACCACAGCAGTGTTTCTCAAACCTTTGTAAATACCACCAGGGTAATGCTGGTCAGCTCTGGTGGTATTGTCTTGTAGTTTACTATTTGGAGCCAGTTTTATTTATTTATTTTTGAGAATTTGTTCTGGGCTCTGAGTTTACATTTACATGTTCACTGTTCCATGGTGCCGTTTAACGTCTTGTTTAGTCATGGCAAATCTTTGTTAAATAAACCATTTTAATTTGAGTGTGTGTGAGAAAATATTTGTTTCTTTTCATTCATTTGTATATGGACCCCTCTGATAAAGCCTTGCTCACCCTTTGACCACCCCTTGAAAAAAAGTGTAGCTCCGCCACTGCTGTTGGAAGACGTCTCGGGAGCCAGATGCATTAAAAAGAAAAAAGAAAAAAAGGAGAAAACGTAGGAGAAGACGTCGAGAGTAAAATTTTTAACTGTGCAAAGAACAAAGGAGAACCAGCGGACTTGGGCGCGGTCGGCCGCTCAAAACAGGAAGTGAACTCCTCAACAGACAAAGCAAAGTGATTCTCAGAGGCGGAAGTCTCTGAGGGTGGGTGCTGAAGGAGGAGTCACGAAGGGGACTTAGACACACACACACACACACACACACACACACATACATACACATGCATTGGTGGAGAACTCAGAAAAGCAGAGGAATATAAAATAAGCAGTAAAATAAAATAAAATAAAAATAAAATAAAATAAAATAGAATAAAATAAACAATATATAAAATAAACAAATAAATAAAATAATAAATAAAACTTACATTAGAGTAACTGAAAATAAATTAAGGACCGAGAAGGAAAGCAGGATAACATGGAGAAAGAGTGGAAAACGGTCCATGAGCAAATTGAGGAATTGGTAACGATGGTGAAAAAACAGAAAGAGACCATAAGGGACAAAAAGAGGGTTGAAAAACGAGTGAGGGAACGGGTAGGTATACCCCTCAAAAACAATTCAATTCAATTCAATTCAATTCAATTTTATTTATATAGCGCCAAATCACAACAAACAGTCGCCTCAAGGCGCTTTGTATTGTGGGTAAAGACCCTACAATAATACAGAGAAAACCCAACAGTCAAAACGACCCCCTATGAGCAGCACTTGGCGACAGTGGAAAGGAAAAACTCCCTTTTAACAGGAAGAAACCTCCAGCAGAACCAGGCTCAGGGAGGGGCAGTCATCTGCCGCGACCGGTTGGGCTGAGGGGAGAGAAAAGACATGCTGTGGAAGAGAGCCAGAGATTAATATCAATTAATGATTAAATGCAGAGTGGAGTATAAACAAAGTAAATAAGGTGAATGAGAAGAAACAGTGCATTATGTGAACCCCCCCAGCAGACTAGGCCTATAGCAGCATAACTAAGGGATGGTTCAGGGTCACCTGATCCAGCCCTAACTATAAGCTTGATCAAAAAGGAAAGTTTTAAGCCTAATCTTAAAAATAGAGAGGGTGTCTGTCTCCCGAATCCAAGCTGGAAGCTGGTTCCACAGAAGAGGGGCCTGAAAGCTGAAGGCTCTGCCTCCCATTCTACTCTTAAGTATCCTAGGAACCACAAGTAAGCCAGCAGTCTGAGAGCGAAGTGCTCTATTGGGGTGATATGGTACTATAAGGTCTTTAAGATAAGATGGGGCCTGATTATTCAAGACCTTGTATATGAGGAGAAGAATTTTAAATTCTATTCTAGATTTAACAGGGAGCCAATGAAGAGAAGCCAATATGGGAGAAATATGCTCTCTCTTTCTAGTCCCTGTCAGTACTCTAGCTGCAGCATTTTGGATCAGCTGAAGGCTTTTCAGGGAGCTTTTAGGACAGCCTGACAGAAGACATCAGTGGTAGTGAGAGGCGCCCCCTTGAAGGAGGTGATAAGTGACGAGCTGAACCGTCACTGTGAGAGATCAAAAACAACATGCAGCCCAGAAAAGAAAGAGGGGCTCACTCTCTGGGAAAAAGGAATGGAGAGAGAAATTGAAAATAAAGATCCAGAAGAGATGGGGAATGGAACTCCAGAACCATCGGCATCACCAGCAGAGGATTTTGACAGCTCTCCTAAGGAAAAGGAGATGGAAGATGACCAGTTCCTGTTTGGAGGAGCCCACTTAACAGAGGGAGAGTCTCCGATGGAGCGGAGACGGAGAAAGAAAGGTAAGAAAAAGGAAAAGGAGAAAATAAAGGACCCCGAGAGGGAAAGGGGTAAAAGGCAAATCAACCGTCCAGTGGGACCTGAAGTAAAACGTTGCCCACACAAATGTAATTATTAGCTAGAATAAAAGGAGGTCCCCTGCAGTATAAACCCTTTGGTTTAGGTGACATTCAAACATTGGCAGATCAGCTACCTCCCCCACCTGAAGGAGGAGCTAAATTTCTACATGCGCTAGATTGCCTTACACAAGGCTACGTAGTCGCAGTGGGTGATTTCAGGGCTGTGGCAGCACAATGGATGTCGAGAAGGGACCTTAAAGAGGTCCAAGAATTGGCCCAGATGGAGACTGATCCAGACGATACTCCACTGCAGCACAGAGGAGTTGCCTTGGGTGCACCTATGAGGGAAGTTTTCTTTAGGAATGTAGCTCCAGCCATCCCTAAACTCACGTGGGACACATCTGAGGCCCCTAGAGTTTATTTGGATAAGGCTAAAGACACCTAGCTCCAAGAGACAGGTGCTCATCCTTATAAAGAAGGAGCGAACAAAGAGTGGTTCAGGGAGGCGGTACTGGAGGGAATGCCAGGGGAAATTAAGACACTGATGCAAAACAATTCTGATATACCAGGGTGTGAGGACACCAAATGGGAAAGACATTTAGTACATCACATGCAGCAGCATAAAGACACAAAAGATGAAGAATCCAGTAAGGTGAAGGACTTACAGGTTCAACTGTTGAAACTCCAACTCGGCAAAGCAAGACAAGAAGCGACTGAGTTAAAGAAAAACAGTGAAACAGATCACAAGAACAAATGGTGGTTCGCATGGTTAACCCAGAAGAACCGAATTGGCTGGATTTGGATCCGGATTCGGATCCTGCTGGTCATCGGTTACCATTCCCACAGAGGAACCCACAGCGTGGGTGGGGGGCTCCGAGGGGGAGACTGTTGAGACCGTTTGGCGGACCAGGGGGACCACCTCGTACATTAGCCTGTTTTCTGTGTGGTCAGATGGATCACTGGGCCAAGAGCTGCCCTAGGAACAGACAAGGACCAGCAAGCCGTGGGAGAGCGTGTGGCAACCCTCGCCCAAACACATGGGCACCACTACAATGCCCAGGAGGGTGGACAGCGCCTAATACACAGGCCGCACCCGATCATCAGTTTGCACCAGGAGTGCAGTACCAGGCTTCAGGGGGCCAGTACCCCCTGTGGGAGGACACCTGGGGTTTGGATCCAGGACAGTATTGACACACCCCACAGGGAGGTCACGGAGAAGAGGGAACGGCAGAACCACTTCTCCCAGTGATGGTGGCAGACAAGATGATGCCATTTTTGGTTGACACAGGAGCAACCCATTCCACAATAAGACAATTATATGGACTGACAATTACCCTACCTGATGGGCAAACAAGGACGTGTGATTATTAGCCCTCCAGTTGGAAGCACCAACTATTGATGCAACCCCTGGCCACACAGATACACACTGAAACCAGAAATGCCAACACAGACAGGCATATTGACTTTGTTTCGTAGGTGGGAACCTTGGATTGCTGGATTGGGACCATATGTCTCTTCGCCTGACCCTCCCCATGTCACTTTGTTTTATGACCGAGATGACACAGATTAGTATAAAGATGTTTTTGCCGAGTTGGAGGGTCAACAATGGGAGGTAGCAGTTTCTGATTTGTATGTGGCTCCGGAGGGAGTCGCAGCGGCGGTTATTCTCACCTCTGATCAGCAAAATTGGTATATGATGGCGGAGACATCTGTTCCACATGTCTCGCTAGCATTACATTCAGGGCACGCGGCCAAAGAATTAGGGCCCATGATCAAACGCGCAGGGGGCCTGACAGATTGGGTCCCAACACAGATCCCCGGACTCATGTACTCTCCAAGTACCAAAATGTATCAAATTTATGCGCGTGCAAACAATCAGGATAATTTGGAACACGTCACGCTAGACCGAGAACATGGCCGAGAACACTTCGATCATGAGCAGGCAGAAGTCATAATTGCCCGGCTACCTCGTACTCTGTGGTCAACAGGACCAGTGGATGCGGGACATTGTCAGTGGTTACCTCATATTACATTCCAAGTTCAAAAGGTCCATCCCATTTGGATTCCCCAGTACCCTCACAAACCTGTGGCTGAAGCTGGTATCACGGTTACCATTCACATGGACTCTTGAAGATGGGAGTCTTTGAACTTTCACAGTTCAATTGGAACACCCCAATTCTCCCTGTGGAGAAGACGGGGACCGGTAAGTACTGAATGGCTCATAATTTGCGGGCCAGGAATAAAATTGTGTTAACTCCCACCCTACCGGTGCTAAGTCCCTACACCGCTCTTTCATCACTTCTTTCTATACAAAAATGGCTTTCTTGCATAGACCTGGCAAATGCATTCTTCTGCCTTCCTCTGGCAGAGAGTTATAGAGACATGTTCTCCCTTACTTTTCAGGGGTGACAACTCCGGTACACATGGGTCCCGCAGGGATTCATTTTGTCACCGGGACGCTTCAATCAGGCCCTGAAAGAAGCCTTATCGGGCTGCAAATTTCCACCTGACGGTACACTGATTCAGTACGTGGATGACATTCTTATCGCAGCCATAACAGCGGCAGATTGCCTCCAGGCCACATGTGATGTGCTCTGGCGGTTACATGCCCGCGGCTTTAAGGCTAGCAAAGACAAACTACAGATAGCCCGTCCCACTTTCAAATTTTTGGGGCACCTCATTAACAGACAGGGAGCCGGCATGTCTGCAAATCACAGGCAGACCATTTTGCAACATCTAAAACCCGCCACAGTAAAACAAATGTTATCATTTTTGGGTCTTGCAGGGTGCAGCAGAAGCTATGCACCAGATTTTGTGAACCTGACCAATCACCTCAGAGCAGGGGCGCAGCTATATACTTTCTGAGGTGTATGCGGACACATTTTGGACGCCCCCCCCCATGCTAATTAGCAAGCTAATGCTAACCACTAAAAGTTGCTCCTGCTTGTTAACTGAGTGACGGGGCCTACACATGTAACCAGAAAGCACATCTAAAGCCTGATCACAGTCTTCGTGAACCTGTAGTTACATTTCTCGAGGTGCAGGTCATTTTTTCTTGAAGGCCTTTCACAGCTCCACTGCTGCTGAAAACTAATGTTTGACTATGGCTTTCTGAATACAAGTAGGGCTGCAACTATTTTATTAATCGAGTATTGTTTTGATTATTCCATCAATTAATCAAGTAATCAGATAAGAAATGATTTTTCGTACTAACAATTCATCTACACATTTTAACTTCCGTACTGCAGTTTTTCTCTATGTCAAATGTGTCAGACTCAAGGTCTGCGGGCCACTTCCAGCCCACGATCTAATTTTATACGGCCAGCAAGATGATTTCATATAGCTTGGCCCGTGGATAAATATGCTTCCACCACTTACACTACAAATCCCACAATGCACTGCAACGGCAGCCGGCAAGAACTGTGCGCTAACCCGTTTTCGTATTGCCGATTGATCAATGATCAGCGGATAAAAACATCGGTCAGCACTTTAGTGACATTTAAGCTGCCTGACTCCCCAAAAATGACCAAACGAAAAGTAGAAAACAGGGATTTTCCAATCAGGTGGGAGGCAAAAGACCTGAACGCTGACATCGGAGGTAAACCATCTGTCTCTTTTCCTCACTTGCGATGCGGGGAAAAGAGCGGATTGGTGGGACAGATACGGGAGAAGATGAAGAGGGAGACCTGCACAGGTGACAGTGCATCACTGTGTCACACAGCAGGAAACGCTGCAGCAAAGTCCTGAAGACAGAACGCGTCATAAACACTGAAACACAGACAGAGAACTTCATAAGAGGTTTAAATCACAGCAGTTTCTGTCTTTTCTGGAGTAAATAGCTTCTGAATTTGGTGACGCGCCTTATTACACAGGTGCGATGAGCTGCCTGAGGAAATCTGTCAGTTCATAGAAAGTGAAGGAAACGGCACCAAACAATCGCACAACCAAACCACAATAGTGTGATTATCACCAGATTGTGGTTATAGTGATGTTCTGGTGGCTACAGCTGATGTAAGGAAAAAATAGCAGCTGACATTCTCAGCACAGGAGTAAAACCACACAGACAATGGAGGATTGGAAAAAACTTGTCAGCGATGATCCACTCCTGTTAAATCATGTCTGAAATTTTCATTTGATCTTCGTTTTTCTTCTTACTTCTCCTCATTCATGCCGGTTGTCATTTCGATTTCTGTAGCTGCGAAATCAAGTGCGCGCATGACCTTAGGGACATCAAACGTGCACATTGTGAACTTTCCCTGCTGTGGTAGATTGTAAATTGCAGTGAAATAATAGAGGCGCACGCAGCGATAAAAGCAGCGATCTAGCCGGTGAGGAGTCCGCGGGGCGTGCTCCTGTTTGCTAAATGCAGAGACAGCAGAGCTCCGAAAGTGAAGGTGAAATCCGGAGCGGCGCCTTGTGACCGACCGCTAGCTACAACACTGCACACACACACACACACACACACACACACACACACACACTGCACACACACACACACACACACACACACACACACACACACAACGCACCATCCGCATCCTCTCAACATTTACTGTGTTCATGTGTGCAGATCACTTATTCGTGGACTTATAAAATACGAGACTTCTATGACATAATTTACCGACTGTCTTTAAACGGGGACAGGAGGAGGGGAGGTGAAGGAGCGCAGGGGCGCCTAATCAGCGCCGCACATCTGTTATTGATCATGTCATATGTACAGCTGTTAAATACAGAAAATGCAACTAGAGAAATATTTTCCCACATCGTTTTGGCGCCCCCTCTTGTGCGGCGCCCCTATGCATTGCATATAGTGCATACCCCCTTTTTGCGCCACTGCCTCAGAGAAATGGTGAGAGAAAAGGGCATGAGAAATCTCACAACCCCACTACAGTGGACAGTCCCAGCAGAAGAGGCATTCACAAAACTGAAACAATCTCTAGCGGGAGCAGCGGATCTGGCTCGGCCAGATTACGCACTTCCCTTTTTCTTGGATGTTTCTGTATAGGACAACGTGGTCAACGCTGTCCTGTATCAGAAACAAAGGGGGAGAAGGTGTATTCTAATGTATCTAAGCGTGATGCTGAACCCATTAGAAAGAAGGCACCCGGTGTGCACACAACACGCAGCAGGAATACCAAAACTCATTCAAAAAAACAGCACACATAGTGATGGGACACCAGTTGGTGGTCCTAACAACACACAGCGTAGTAGCATTTGTGAACTCACAGATTTTCACACTGGCTCCGCTGAGACAAGGGAGATTGAGTAAGATCTTGGAGACCCCGAACCTGGTGTTTACACACCAAGGGATCAACGTGGCTGACCAGATCTCAGGGGGAGAACCACATGACTGCCAAGAGAAGGTCTTGGAAGACCTAAAAATCAGACCAGACCTAGCCAGCGAACCGATAGAGGGCGCTGAAAATTGGTACACAGATGGATGCTGCTATAAAGACAAACAGGGAGACCTCCAAGCAGGGTATGCAGTAGTTAGGGAGACAGAGACAGGTTACCAGGTTGTGAAAGCAGAGAAGTTAACAGAAAGACCATCAGATCAGAGAGCAGAGCTCCTAGCAATGATCACAGCACTGCAACATGCGAAGGACAGAGAAGTGATCATCTACACTGACTCAGCCTATGTGGCAGGAGCCGTGCATGTGGAACTCAAACAATGGGAAAGAGCCGGATATCGAACGGCCAGTATGACCCCTGTAAAACATGCAGAAGAAATGGTGATCTTGGCTCATGCCATTCAGGGACCAACCAGAGTGGCAGTCATAAAATGTAAAGGACATGACAGAGAAGGGAGCAGAGTGGCAAAAGGAAATGAGGAAGCTGATCAGTGAGCTAAGGAAGCAGCAGGATACACCCCTAGACATCAACTGATGATGAGCCACCCACAGGTAAGTGATCTACTCCCTAGGATCGACATGGATATGATCAAAGATTGTCAAAAGAGAGCATCACTTCAGGAGAAGACTGTTTGGAAACAACGAGGAGGCATCGAAACTGAAGGTGTGTGGAGAGGACCAGATGGTCGACCTATTCTTCCCCCAGAATTAACATTAGGTTTAATAGGCCGGGACATGTGGGAGCACAACAAATTATGAGAGATTTGAGCCACTGGTGGCACCCCTACCTGGCTGACATGGCAAAAAAATGGGTAAGAGACTGTAAGATTTGTGGGCAGTATAACCCAAAGACAACGGTGAAACCCCATATGGGAGCGTTTCCATTGCAGGTAAGACCAGGGGAAGAGATTGTGATTGACTATACTGATATGATTGACAGAGTTCGAGGGTATCGCTACCTCCTGGTGATGGTCGAATCGATCGCAGGATGGCCCGAAGCGTACCCCGCAAAAGAAAAATCAAGACAGTAAAACAGTGACCAAATGTCTGATAAATCATTATATACCACAACAGGGGTTTCCGAGAGGAGTGAGATCTGATAACGGAAGGCATTTCAAAAACAGAGACCTACAGGCAGTGGAATTAGCCTTAGGCTTAAAGCACAAATTTGGTACGGTGTATCATCCAGAATCTCAGGGTAAAGGTGAGCGCATGAACTGGAATCTAAAAATCAAATTGGCTATAATCTGTGCACAGACCAAAATGTATTGGGTTACAGCCCTCCCAGTGGCATTGTTGCAGGTAAGGAACTCACTAAATAGGATGACGGGGTTTACACCATTTGAACTATTGACAGGTAGACAGTTCCCAGGGCCCACAGCAGCTATCCCTGGGGAAGGGCAACATATAACCAATTTTCAGTATAAATCATATTTTGATGGACTCAAAGCTTTGTTGTCAGTTTTTGTCTCACAGGTGCAGGACGGAGTGACGGGAGGCCAAAAGGGGGAGCCACACACAGCAGAGTGGGTCCTTCTGAAGGTCATTAAGAGAAAGTGGTCAGAGCCCAGGTGGACAGGACCCCACCGGGTGGTCGAGAGAACGTCGCATGCGTGCGCCTATAAGGGAAAGGAGACACCTGGTACCACTGGAGCCAGTGGGCTCCAGCAGAAAAACCAGAAAAAAGGTTCAGTAAATTCAGAGCGCATTGAAAGGGTCATCTGCTGGCGACCCCAACAAGGCTCTTTCAATCACGGGGTAGAATAATCCCCAGGTAGAGCCTCTGGCTGAGGTAGTCCACCCTCAGTCAGCAACGTGATCTCCTCCGACAGGAGGGATCTGAAGACAGAAGATAGAAGATCAACGTAAAGATAATTGCAAATAACATCAGAATAACAGATAAATTTCACCACACATAACCCATTATCTTTGGCAAAAGGTGTGATAACTGGAAATTGATGACTATGCTTGGGGCACTTAGCATAGGAATTGTTTGACTTTTGCAGGATTTTGGTCACTTGTGGATGCTGTTGGGTGCCCTGCATCCAGTTTCTCTGTATTCGGTGTATTACCAGAACTATTAAAGGAGGGGTAAGGGTCCACCACAGGCATATTAGATGCCGTTGCTGAGAGTGGATTCAGGGGACTGGAGTGGCAGCTCCCAGAAGCAACTACAACTGATTGTGAGCTCTAGAAGAGCTCAAAAGGGGGAATTGAGGGAATTAATTATTGCAGATTTAAGGAATGTAAGGCTTATTGGGGAACACACTGTGTTTATCTTAAGAAGTTGGAGAGGTGCAGACAGGAGTGTAGGAGTGGGGGGTCGCATAACTGAGAGAGGAGAGCTGGCCTGAGAGGTAAACATATGTCCTTATATGGGTTTTTATGGCCCCGAACCATAAAGAACGGGGGCGCGCACAGACAGTCAGATTGCAGGGCGCTTAGGGGGAGACAACAGCAGGAATGCAGTAAGGGAAGATTAATCTGCAATCTCCAAGCATGCTTGTGTTAAAATCTGCATTATTTTTGGCCTCATGTAATATGTGTGGTGATTAATAAATTGTTAAAAATGAAATGGAAAGTCCGATCTCTGCTCTTTCATTACGAACCCAGGAGGGGGAAAAGACGGTGTAAGATTAATTTCCCAACATAAGTTGTGTGCAGAGTTTAGAACAGTGAAGAAAAATTCTAATGTATCCTTTATTTTTGTGTATGAGTGGGACTCAAAGATGAAACCTGATTGGCTCTTAAAGCTGAGTTTGTGCCTCGACTGGAAATTCAACTCTTAGTCACTGTTTGTTGTATTGTCATATTATTACATATAAATACATGCAATTACATCTAAAGTCAAGAGTACAGGACAAACATAGCAGGAATGGATGTTGTAGGGCTTTCTTGGTTGACACGCCTCTGCAACATCGCGTGGAGATCTGGGGCGGTGCCACTGGATTGGCAGACCGGGGGGGTGGTCCCCATCTTCTAGAAGGGAGACCGGAGGGTGTGCTCCAACTTTCGGGGGATCACACTCCTCAGCCTACCCGGTAAGGTCTGTGCCAGGCTGCTGGAAAGGAGGGTTTTGTCTGTAAGTTGGATTCATGGTGAACAACAGTTTTCGTCTTGGTCTTGGAACGTTGGACCAGCTCTTCATCGTCTAGAAGATATTCGAGTGTCCATGGGAGTTCGCCCATCCAGTCTACATGTGTTTCATTGACTTGAAGAAGGCATTCGACCGCATCCTTCGGGCTATCTTGTGGGAGGTCCTGCAGGAGTATGGGGTGTCTGGCCCATTGTTGCTGGAAATTCAGTCCCTGTACAGATGCAGCGAGAACTTGGTCCAATCCGGTTAAGTGATGATGTAGAATTCTATTTCCGGGTCCAAACTGTCATGTGATCAATGTGCTGCAATGCTGTGTCCCTCAGAATCTCATCTCTGCTCTTTGCAGATGATGCGGTCTTGTTGGTTTCATCCGGTGGTGGCCTCCAGCTCACAGTGGAACGGTTCACAGCCAAATGTGAAGCGGTATGAGAATCAGGCCATGGTCCTCAGCTGGTAAAGGGTGGAGTCCCCACTCCGGCTCAGGGACGAGTTACTGCCACAGGTGGAGGAGTTTAACTATCTTCTAGAAGACTTTCAGAGGTCACAGGGCTCCAGGTTTCCAGATGAGCTTAGCTCTATAAATCCTCTAGAGGCCTCTCTTGTTAGTATTTTCTTTTTGTATTTATTTATTTGTTTGTGTTATTATTCATGTAATTGTGATTGTATTATGGCAATGCCTGTGCCAACTGACAGGAAACAGTTTTTAATTCATGAGCAGAAGAACAGCTCTGTGTGCTCCCTCTGAGCTTTAAAATGTGAGCAAATAGAAACAGGCATTAACGTGAGCAGAGACAGAGATCATGTGATCATGAAGCGCTACTGCACTGCCATCTACTGGCTGTAGTTGTGACTGCAGCTGGAGTGATGAAAGGTAGACATTAGATTTTATTCTCTTTTTCTAGTGAATTAAACACACTTTAAAACATATACTACAGAGAAAAGTCAAACTAAAATGATCTATTAGTCTAGTTTGCATTTTCTGACCTTAAAGTTTGACTTTAATTTGATGAGTCATGGGCCTTACTTCCTGTTTTATTTTGAAGGATAGTTTTCTTGTGTGCCTATTTCCTGCCTATGCTGCTTCGTCTCCTTCGTCTTTCTCTCAGTGAACCGGAAATCAGTCTCAGAGCTCCATGTTGAAGGAAGTCTTGCTTCCTAAAATGCTTCATGAGGAGAGAGGAGGCTGCAGAAGGAGCTGGAATGCAGGATGCACAGGTGTATCCTTCAGCATAAGAAGGAGGCGTGGCCACAGCTAGAAGGTACAGGGGGGAGGGCTCTTTGCTTAACTCCAACCCTTTTATGTCGTTGCACGTCTTTCCATAGGTCACTGTTTGTGTGTGACAGAAATAAATGACAACAGTAATAATAAACACACTTGTTACATTGTGGCACATTGTGGGTTTCCACTCCAAGCTTTAAGGTAAAATACGGTAAATATGAAGAGAAATGAAGCTCCATCATCAGAGCAGAGAGAGCACAAACACTGAGAGGCTGCACACATCCATCCATCTGTCCTCTTTAACATTTATCCTGCTGAGAGGATGAAGGAGGCCTGGAGCTTCTCCCAGTGGTCATAGAAGGAGAGGTGGGGTACAAACTGGACACACCACCAGTTCATCACAATGTGGAATCACCTGTTAACCTGACATGTCTGTACATGACTGTGAGAGGAATCCCAGAGAGACAGGAGAGGAGACTCAGTCAGCCATGTTCTTCATGGGTTTGGACTTTGGACAGTTTACTGTCTGAGCAACTCAGGCCTAACCTGTGCTCTCTGAATATGTAATTTGTGGTGGGTATTGTTCATGCAACTTTGAACATTTTCCTACAAAATATATGAATAAAAAAACAAAATAACTTAAAAACAACACAGTCACTGTTTTTTGACGCACACAGCACTTACAAACACAAGTGGGTTTTACTGTCAGTTTATCAAAAGTCATCACATAACTGTGAAGAAGCCTGATTTATAAACATCTCTTTACTGAGTTCAATAAAACACACTTTCAGTACTTTTCAATACAATCAGGGAAACAAATTTATCACAGAGAGGCAAGCACATGAAAACACAATAGAGGAACTAACCAGCCACATGATTAATAATATTTAAAACAATCAAAAGGCAGAACCAGCAATAACAGAATGACAGGACGTCAAAAAGTCCATAAACTCAAAAACACCGGGTCCTGAGACCCAGGACATGACAGATCATAAATGTGTCCAAAGTTTAATACGTCATGTGATCTATACACCGAAAGCTCATGAAAACCAAAAGTGGAAACAACCAGATTAAGATGAATATGATCTTAAAGGAGCTTTAAGTGGAGTTTGTGTTTCCTGAAACCAGTTTGACCCTTCAGAGAGAGGATGTCCCTGAGAACAGGCACATTTACTGCAGCTTCCACAGAAGCACAGAGCGTAATAACACGCTCTGGTTATTGTAGCAAGTGGACTCACACACACAATATAAACACTACTGCAACCTGCATTATAAACACTACTGCAACCTGCCTAAACCAGATATACACAGTGTCAAACAACAAAATTTTTCTTAAGGGGTTGTTAACTTCACGAGCTGATAACTGTGACTAAGCTACCACATTTGAAGGGCTATCATACCAAAATATCATCTACAGAAATATAGCTTTTCAAAAATTATGGTTAAGTTTTGCCACCCTGACATGGACCAAAAAGTGGTCTGGCCCATGGACTATAAGGTAAAATACAGTGAATATGAAGCTTGTGGTTGTCTGTCTCTCTGTTAGCCGTGCATCAGGAAGAGGTCCAGGATTTTTCCACTTGCAAAACTCGTTCAGCAGTCTCAGGTCTCACTGCAACACTGCTGAACACAAAGCAAACACTCTGAGCTTTACTGAACAGCCCTAAAATAAATGTAACAGCTGAGCAGCTCAGTGCACTGGACTACATCCATTTCCTTCAGGGCTGGCAGCAGTTACTGAGGCCTGCTCACCTCCATGAGCCTGACACACAGCAGCTGCAGCTCATGTCTGTGTACTCAGTCACTCCTCCTGCTCCAGGATATAACGAGTAAGCAACAATTAAATCCAAAATGAATTTATAGCTCCTCCGTGAATCGCCACCTTATCGTGGTGGAGGGGTTTGTGTGTCCCAGTGATCCCAGGAGCTATGTTGTCTGGGGGCTTGTCCCCCTGGTAGGGTCTCCCATGGCAAACTGGTCCTGGGTGAGGGTCCAGACAAAGAGCGGTTCAGAAGACCCTTATGAGTGAAAAAACAAGGGAACAGTTTACCCTGCCCGGGATAGGGTTACCGGGGCCCCACCCTGGAGCCAGGCCTGGGGAGGGAGCTCGAGGGAGAGCGTCTGGTGGCCAGGCATTAGCCCGTGGTGCTTGGCCGGGCGCAGCCCGAAGAGGTTACATGGGCCCGCCCTCCTGCAGGCCCACCACCCGCAGGAGGTGTCGTAGGGGTCGGGTGCAGTGTGTGTCGGGCGGTGGCCGAGGGCGGAGGCCCTGGCGGACTGATCCCCGGCTATCGAAACTGGCTATTGGGACATGGAATGTCACCTCTCTGGTGGGGAAGGAGCCTGAGCTAGTGCGTGAGGTTGAGAGATACCAGCTAGAAATAGTTGGGCTCACCTCAACGCATGGCCTGGGCTCTGGAACCAGTCTCCTGGTGAAGGGCTGGACTCTGTTCCAGTCTGGAGTTCCCCTCGGTGAGAGGCGGCGAGCTGGGGTGGGTATTCTTGTATCCCCCCGGCTTGCTGCCTGTACGTCGGAGTTTTCACCGGTGGACGAGAGGGTAGTTTCCCTGCGCCTCCGGGCTGGGGAACGGGTCCTGACTGTTGTTTGCGCTTATGCGCCGAATGACAGTTCAGGGTACCCACCCTTTTTGGAGTTGCTGGGCGGGGTGCTGGAGAGTGCTCCATCTGGTGACTCCATAGTCTTGCTGGGAGACTTCAACGCTCACGTGGGCAATGACAGTGAGACCTGGAGGGGCGTGATTGGGAGGAACGGCCTCCCCGATCTGAACCCGAATGGTGTTTTGTTATTGGACTTCTGTGCAAACCACAGTTTGTCCATAACAAACACCGTGTTCGAACACAAGGATGTCCATAAGTGCACATGGCACCAGGACACCCTAGGTCGCAGGTCGATGATCGATTTTGTAATCGTATCATCAGATCTGCGGCCGTATGTTCTGGACACTCGGGTGAAGAGAGGAGCTGAGCTGTCAACTGATCACCACCTGGTGGTGAGTTGGATCAGGTGGCGGGGGAAGATGCTGGACAGACCTGGCGCACCTAAACGTATTGTGAGGGTGCGCTGGGAACGCCTGGCAGAAGCCCCAGTCCGGGAGATCTTCAACTCCCACCTCCGGCAGAACTTCGACAGCATTCCGAGGGAGGCTGAGGACATTGAGTCCGAATGGACCATGTTCCGCACCTCCATTGTTGAGGCTGCTGCTCAGAGCTGTGGCTGCAAGGTGGTTGGTGCCTGTCGTGGTGGTAACCCCCGAACCAGATGGTGGTCACCGGAGGTGAAGGGAGCCATCAAGCTGAAGAAAGAGTCCTATCGGGCTTGGTTAGCCTGTGGGACTCCGGAGGCAGCTGACAGGTATCGACAGGCCAAGCGGAATGCAGCTCAGGTAGTGGCCAAAGCAAAAACTCGGGTGTGGGAGGAGTTCGGTGAGGCTATGGAAAAAGACTTTCGGACGGCATCGAAGCGATTCTGGCAAACCGTCAGGCGACTCAGGAGGGGAAAGCAGTGCTCCACTCACACTGTTTATAGTGCGGGGGGGGTGTTGCTGACTTCAACTGAGGCTATAGTCGGACGGTGGAAGGAATACTTCGAGGACCTCCTGAATCCCACTGACACGCCTTCTGTAGTGGAAGCAGAGTCTGGGGATGAGGGGGATGACTTGACCATCACTGGGGGTGAGGTCACTGAGGTAGTTAAACAACTCCTTGGTGGCAGAGCCCCTGGGGTGGACGAGATTCGCCCTGAGTTCCTGAAGGCTCTGGATGTTGTAGGGCTGTCTTGGTTGACACGCCTCTGCAACATTGCGTGGAGATCTGGGGCAGTGCCATTGGATTGGCAGACCGGGGTGGTGGTCCCCATCTTTAAGAAGGGAGACCGGAGGGTGTGCTCCAACTTTCGGGGGATCACACTACTCAGCCTCCCCGGTAAGGTCTATGCCAGGGTGCTGGAAAGGAGGATGCGTCCGTTAGTCGAACCTCAGATCCAGGAGGAACAATGCGGTTTTCGTCCTGGTCGTGGAACGCTGGACCAGCTCTTTATCCTCTCAAGGATATTTGAGTGTGCGTGGGAGTTTGCCCAACCAGTCTACATGTGCTTTGTGGACTTGGAGAAGGCATTCGACCGTGTCCCTCGGGGTGTCCTTTGGGAGGTTCTGCGGGAGTATGGGGTGTCTGGCCCATTGTTGCGGGCCATTCAGTCCTTGTACAACCACAGTGAGAGCTTGGTCCGTATAGCCGGTAATAAGTCGGATTTGTTTCCTGTGGGTGTTGGACTCCGTCAGGGCTGCCCTTTGTCACCGATTCTGTTCATAATTTTTATGGACAGAATTTCTAGGCGTAGCCAGGTGGCGGAAGGCTTCTTCCTTGGTGGCCTCAGAGTCTCATCTCTGCTTTTTGCAGATGATGCGGTTCTGTTGGCTTCATCAGGGGGGGGCCTCCAGCTCGCAGTGGAACGGTTCGCAGCCGAGTGTGAAGCGGCTGGCATGAGAATCAGCACCTCTAAGTCTGAGGCCATGGTCCTCAGCTCGAAAAGGGTGGAGTGCCATCTCCGGCTCAGGAGCGAGTTCTTGCCTCAAGTGGAGGAGTTCAAGTATCTCGGGGTCTTGTTCACGAGTGATGGGAGAAGGGAACGGGAGATCGACAGGCGGATCGGGGCTGCTTCTTCAGTGATGCGGACGCTGCACCGGTCCGTTGTGGTGAAGAGGGAGCTTAGCGTAAAAGCGAAGCTCTCGATTTACCGGTCGATCTACGTTCCTACCCTCACCTATCGTCACGAGCTTTGGGTAGTGACCGAAAGAATAAGATCGCGAATACAAGCGGCAGAAATGAGTTTCCTTCGAAGGGTGGCTGGCCTCTCCCTTAGAGATAAGGTGAGGAGTGCGGCCATCCGGGAGGGGCTCAGAGTAGAGCCGCTCCTCCTCCACATCGAAAGGAGCCAGTTGAGGTGGCTCGGGCATCTGATTAGGATTCCTCCTGGCCGCCTCCTGGGTGAGGTGTTCCGGGCATGTCCCACCGGGAAGAGGCCCCGTGGTAGACCCAGGACACGCTGGAGAGATTATGTATCTCGGCTGGCCTGGGAACGCCTTGGGGTCCCTCCGGATGAGCTGGAGGAGGTGGCTGGGGAGAGGGAAGCCTGGGCTTCTCTGCTTAGGCTTCTGCCCCCGCGACCCGGCCCCGGATAAGCGGAAGAAAATGGATGGATGGATGGATGAATTTATAGCAGTGAGCACTCTGTCCCTGGGTCCAAACTACAGAAGGAGGTGCAGGTTAATAGTTAAATAGTTAAATATTAAAATCTGCATTTTTAATCTGATTCTCTTCAGGTTTTCATGGCTGAGTCGGCAGCACACAGCAAAAAAACTACTTTACAAATAAAAAATATAGAACAAAGTTTATTGTAAAACTTTTTATTCATTTTTCTACTGAAGGCAGTTCAAATACCTGCTGACAGGACACCAAATAACGAATATTAGCTGACCCGTTTGCATATTACGTCAAGAGACTGCTGTCCGTGTTGTTATATCGACTCCACCCACATTGAGGTGGTTGGAACGGAAACAAAACAAGACCGTGGTGAGTCCTGCCGAGTCGAGTCGACCCGTGCTGAGTAGATACAAGTGGAAACATGGCAAAATTAAACTAGTGAAAAAGCATCACTGTGTGATGCAACAGGAAGTGATACAGTATCAGTAAGAGCCATTAAAGTGAGAAATCAGTCAGTTTGGCAGTGAGGTTTTTAACACCAAGAATGAAATATCACTTTCTGTGGTATCTGGTTGCCACGTCACTGGAAATCACTTTAAGGTCCCGTGTACACGGTTTTGATGCATTTTGGCCTCCTGTTTACACAAGAATGGAGTGAAATGGCCTCCAGAGTGGAGCGTTTATGAAACCCTCTGGCCCCCATTTCCAAAAAGCATCGTATTCATCCATTTACCATAGTTAATTAAGAATAGTTAGTTAAGGATTAGAATGGTAACTCAGCACTGAACTGGGTGCCAATGAAGTGATTTCAGTACTGCGGTAAGATGTTCAACTTTCTGTGTATATGTAAGGACTCTGGCTGCTCTGGATAAGCTGAAGTCGCCCTACTGATGATCTGGATAATCCTGCAAATAGAGCATTACAGAAGTCTAACCTGCTTGAATCAATGAATGAATGAATGCATTCAGAATGTGACGATAACTTTACCTCCACCTACATCCACACCTCCACCTGCATCACTTGTTCTCTCTGTGATGTCCTCTGTTGGATCAGTCTGTGCTGTGGTTCTGCTGGTGTTACTGGTTCTGCTGGTGAGACGATGTGTTCACAGGAAACCTGAAGGTGAGACTCAGACTTGTGGATTTTACAGACACACTATTTATTGTAATAAGTTGTGTTTCCATTCTGTGGGCGTGTTATCACTCACAAACCACTTTCATAACATTTGTAATTTGAACATTTCAGCTTAATTTCTAGCTGTCATAAATAATGTGTATTTTTGTTAATTTCAGCAGATAAAGAAGAGAGAGAAGATGACATCACCAATGACCTCACATACAGTGACATCAAAATATCAACTCATCAACAACAGCCAACCAAACGAATCAGAGGTAGATTTTCTTCTCTTCCTCTTTTGGTGGTTGAGTGTACATGTTGTTGGTCTGCAGGGTCAAGTTTAAGGATAGATAAGAAAGCTCTTTTTAGTCCCACGATGGGGAAATTCAGTGTAGCAACAGCAAAGGTAGAGAGCACAGACAATAACTAAGATACAATAAAATAAAAAGATAAAGTGGAAAGATATTTAAGATAATGTAAGATATTAAAAAATATCTTAGGCCACATCAGGAGATGTCAGTGGTCTATATAGTGAAGAGGAACGGGGCTAGGACCAGTCCTTGTGGAGCCTCTGTGCTGCTGACCACCGTTCCAGACACACAGCCACAAGTCCTAACATGCTGTGGATGGTTAGTGAGGTAGTCCAGGATCCAGGATGTTAGGTGGAGGTCAACTCCAGTGTTTTACAGCCTGTTCTCCAGAAATATAGGCTGGATTGTGTTGAAAGCACTGGAGAAAGAAAAGAAAAGGATTCTGATAGTGCATCCAGGCTTCTCCAGGTGAGAAAAGGCTCAGTGCAGGAGGAAAATGACAGCATCATTCACCCACATGTGCAGCTGATATGAGGGCTGAAGTGGGTCCACTGAGGGTACCACTAACCAGCACAGATGGACAAGGCCAGATGCTCCAAGGTCTTCATCAGCTGGGATGTTAGTGCTACTGGCCTGTAGCTGTTTAGGACCTAAGGCTCTTTGGTACCAGACTCTTTGGCACCGGTACCAAGCAGGATGTCTTCTAGAGCTGTGGCCCCTTTTTCAGCAATAGGCTCAGTTTCAACCGATACACATTACACTCCTCACTGTGTGCTGGTGCCCACCCTGGAGGTGGGTAATTGGTGGTTCCATGCAGGGTTATAATAGTTTTGGATTTTACATTATTCTTTAGTTTTAGTTAGTTTTTACCTTTTTTTCTTTAATTCAGTTAGTTTTAATTAGTTTTCAGAGTGGTTTTGCTTGTTTTTATTAGTTTTTATTTTTGGTTTATTGCTTAGTTTTAGTTTAGTTTCGTTAGTTTCAGTATTAGTTTTAGTTTTTCATACTGCTAGATGCAAGATTCAAGGTACAAGAGTAACTCTTGTGTAATAAAAACTCAAAGATACCGTTTAAAGGAATATATTCAACAACCAGCTGTTCACAGACAGCAGCACTACAGGCTAAATGTGTGTAATATTAAGGACACACATGAACATCAACAGGGAGAAACAAAACCATGAACTCCAAACTCAATAAATTCTACAATAAACTACAATAAAGTTCAGCATCAGTGCAGCAGATTAACAGCAGCTTCTGTTTTGGAGCTAGCTTGGTTAGATGCTCCATATGTGGCCAACCTCATGTTGCACTTCTGCTTGTGTAGCTGGATTGTGTGTTCATGACCTTACGGTCGTGTGCTGGTGTTTTATATGCGGCTGGGACTTCTTTTGGTCCTTGCTCTTTGTGCTCAGTTTTTTGGCTGCAAACATATTTGTTCCTGTTTTTTCACTTTCTTCATTCCCTCGAGTCCTTATATTGATTGTTCCTGATTGTTATTCTCTCACTGATAAAGTGGCCAAAACGCACAAGGACGGAACAGGTTCATCACAACGTTGTGGCTGCGTGGCAGCGACGAGGAGTCACATTTCTCCGGAGGTGAACGCCAGATTGTCGGTTCAGAGCGGTTTCCTTGTGTGCGCTTCTCAGGTGGACTCTGATGTTGATGTTTTTTCCTCACTGAGACGTGTTCCATACATTTTTCATCATTCACAACAAGACGCTCTTCTATCTGTATAATCGGACTCAAAGAAACTCCATATGAGACTCTGCCGCTTTCTCTGCAGACCGCTGACATTACTTTAAGGACCAGCGCAGTGAGCAGGCACACACACAGCTGGCCGACGGCGCTCCCAGCTTAAACTCGGAGAGCGGAAAATGATCAATCCACAAGGCTTTTAAATAAAATGACAAGAAAAGGAAGGTCATTTTATCTATAATTTTAGTTAGTTTTTTAAACTCACAGTACAGTTTTATTTAGTTATTGTTTTTTCCTTTTAATTTTAGTTTTTATTTATTTCAGTTAACTATAATAACCCTGGTTCCATGGCACGTGGCAGGGTGTCTTGGTGTGGTTGCTGGCCCACTTCCTTGGGGGTTGTGGTTCCGGTTGGCTCTGCTGCTTTGGAAGCCCTGGGTGGATATCGGGTCTCTTACCAGGCTGTACAGCAATGTTACAGCAGGCCAACGGCTGGTTCCTAATGTTGACAATGTAGATACAGCTGTGTGTGCAGCCTCCAGACACGATGGGGAACAGTAAAAAAGTAATAAAAAACACACAGGAGAATACCACTTTAGTCTCCATGGTGTAGTGGTGCTCTAGAGGGTAAGCACCAACAAGAAGCAAAGTTAAAAGGTTACAAATGGCAACATTAATAAGGAATTTTTTAATATTTTTTTTCAAAATGGTGCCACGGTAGGCAGCCTGTTACTGCAGCTCCCAGGTTACTTCCCTTTCTTGTGTGTTTTTCTTGTATTTTAAGGTTTTAAGGAAACTCTTAGTTTCGTAGTTATATTAGATATCAAACCCGTCATGGACCTGCAAAGTTTCATTAGAGTAGTGGCATTCCTTATACTCTTTTTGGGACTTTTCACCACTTCATCTGGAGAACCTGTGAGCCACTCTATTGCTTACAGCCGGGATCAGCTGTTAGCGCTGTGCAACAGGAGGGTACTCCCGGAGGAGCGACCCGAGATTCAGAAGGAATCACGGCGTCGGAGGAGGGGATGCAGAGCTGGAGCGAAGTACCGGGAGAGGAGGAGACGGTACAAACCGAGCATTCCATCTATTCTCATGGGCAACATAAGATCTTTACCCAACAAGATGGAAGAGCTAATGGCGCTAACCAGACTGCAGTGGGAGTACCAGCAGAGCAGCCTCCTGCTGTTCACGTAGACTTGGCTCACGGACCACACACCGGACTCCGTCGTAACATTGGAGGGCTTTCAACTGGTGAGAGCGGACCGGAGCATGAGGGAGAGTGGTAAGAGGAGAGGTGGGGGACTGGCGATGTACGTTAATGAGAGATGGTGTAACCCAGGACACATCACTGTGAAGGAGCAGCGCTGTACCAAAGACATTGAACTGTTAGCGGTTAGCGTTCGGCCATACCACCTGGCCCGGGAGTTTTCACATGTTATTGTGTTAACTGTTTACATCCCGCCCTCGGCCGATGCTACAGCAGCCTGTGAGGACATCCACACCACCGTCTCTCAGTTACAGACGGCACATCCGCAGTCCCTGATTATCATCTCTGGGGACTTCAACCATGCCTCACCTTCTTCCACTCTCCCTAACTTCACCCAATATGTTGACTGCCACACAAGGGACAATAAAACTATAGACCTGCTGTTTGCTAACACAAAGGAGGCTTACAGCTCATCACCTCTACCCCCGCTCGGCCACTCAGACCACAACCTGGTCATTCTTCACCCCACCTACACCCCCATTGTGAAGAGGAAACCCCCCACCAAGAAGACAATAAGACTGTGGTCTGAGGACTGCAGTGAGGCCCTGAGAGACTGTTTTGAATGTACAGACTGGCAGGAACTCTGCAGGCCTCACGGTGAGGACATCGACGCCCTCACCCACTGCATCACAGACTACATGAACTTCTGTGTGGAGAACACTGTGCCAACCAAGAAGGTACGGTGCTTCTCCAACAATAAACCGGGGGTGACCCCAGAGCTGAAGGCCCTGCTGAACGAGAAGAAGAGGGCCTTCAGCTCTGGAGACAAGGAGGAACTGAGGAGAGTGCAAAAGGATGTAAAATACAAGATCCGGAGAGGCAAAGAGAGCTTCAGGAGGAAGATGGAGGAACAGCTCCAACATAACAAAGTCCGAGAAGTCTGGAGAAACATGAAAAAAATCTCTGGCCACTTCGAGGACAATGGAGGAGCCACAGTGTCTGCTGACCGGGGGTGGGCTAACAACCTGAATCTGTTTTTCAATAGATTTGACTCTGGGTCGTTGACCACCTCCCCCACCCCTCAGCTCCCATCTGCCCCCCTCCGTATGCTGACCCCCCTCTCTCCTGGTGTAGTGCTATCATTGCCTGCACTCTCCTCACCCTCACCCACAGCGGAGCCAGCCCCATCAACCACCCAAACCCAGCCTCACATCCACCTCACAGCTGATCAGGTGAGAAGTCAGCTCAGGAAGAGAAAGATCAGGAAGGCAGCGGGTCCGGATGGAATCAGCTCCGGACTGCTCAGGGACTGTGCAGACCAGCTCTGTCAGGTGGTCCTGCACATCTTCAACCTGAGCCTGAATCTGGAGAGGGTTCCTGAACTGTGGAAGACTTCCTGCATAGTTCCAGTGCCAAAGATCGCACATCCCAGGGAGTCCAACCACTACAGACCTGTGGCCCTGACTTCTCACCTGATGAAGACCATGGAGAGGCTCATCCTGCACCACCTCCGCCCACTGGTGAGCTCAGCGCTGGACCCCCTGCAATTCGCCTACCAGCCCGGCATCGGGGTGGACGATGCCGTCATCTACCTGCTGCACAGATCCCTCTCTCACCTAGAGCAGGCAGGGAACACTGTGAGGGTCATGTTCTTTGACTTCTCCAGTGCTTTCAACACCATCCAGCCTGCACTGTTGAGAGGGAAGATGGAGGGAGTAGACAGTCAGCTAACGGCATGGACCATCGACTACCTTACCAACAGACCACAGTATGTGAGGTGCCATGACTGTGTGTCTGATGTTGTAGTCTGCAGCACGGGGGCGCCACAGGGCACGGTCCTCTCACCCTTTCTGTTCAGTCTGTACACCTCAGACTTCAGGTACAACTCAGACCATTGCCACCTACAGAAGTTCTCAGATGATACGGCCATCATCGGATGTGTATCAGATGGGAACGACCAGGAATATGGGGGGGTCATCAGTGACTTTGTCAGCTGGTGTGAGAAGTGACTGAAATGTTGTCAACATGAAAGTTGAAATTCAGAGTACGAAACTCGACATACTTTCCACTGAAAAATCCCCTAAAATTCCCTTATTAGTAAAACTTTACATACGTTACAGACTTGGAAAGCTGCTCTGAATGTTTTCAGCTAAATGTGAAACTATAACTGAACTCTGACCTTTAACAGTAACTCAGTGAAACATCTCTACGGTGGCTGTCAGAGAGCCGTCATCTATCAGTGAAGCTGATCTGAGATCAAATTAGAAACGGTTAAACTGGAAACATTAAAGCGGTTTTTCTGTAAATCTCATTACTCAGTTTTATCCAGTAATGGCAGAAATAATGAAATTCTCCATTAAAAAAATAATAAAGGGAGGGTGCTATTCCATCAATAGATTCAATTTTTACTGTATGATTATGTAAACAATTAAATGGTCATAAACTGAACCGTCATAAACTGAACTGTCATAAACTGAACTGTCATAAACTGAACTGTCATAAACTGCAGCAGAAACAGTTTTTATTAAATAAACTGACCTGAGGTCAGCTCCCCCGGGGTCTGCTGCTGTCTCAGTCTCTAACACACAGGTCGGTCAGTAAACTCAGTCTGAGCTGTTTCTCCACAGTTTTATCTTCACTTTCTGTCTCTGCAGTTTGTCCTTCAGGCTCAATAATTAGATTTTATAAATCAAATGTAAAATTAGGATTCAGCTTCATCTGATGGAGATTCAAGTTGTGTAAATGATGACAGCAGATATTATAAAGAAATTATATATTTGATAACAAACTTTTATTCTGTCTGTGATGATTAAAGTCAGGCTGATGACACGTGCGATCCTCCATCCATCAGAATAAAATGGAGGCTCCGCCCTTTATTTACCCCTTGCCATAGTAAATCCTGGTGTCGGAGCTCCATTGATGATGGCTGTCTTTCTGCGCTACCAGGGTGATCATACTCAGAGTTGACTGATCTGACTCTGATCAGCTGTTCTGGGGAAACTCGGAGTTGCCGATCTCAGAGTTGATCAACTCAGAGTCTTTTTTTAAAGCCTGAGTTTGTTGAACATGGTTGCGAGACTTTTCCAGCATGAACGGCCTGTTTAAGCTCATGACAAAGCATCTCAGTTGGTCTTATTTTAGCCAATCAGAGGTGGACTTGCTGGTGTGTTTTGGATCGTTGTCCTGCTGCATAACACAAGTAAACTGAGCTTCGGGGCACAAACTGATGGCTGGACATCTCCTCTATATAAAGTTATGTTGTGTTGTGTTTACTTGGTATCAGTTCAATACCAAATTTTTCAGTATCACAGATCATTGGTGAACACATAAATCGTCCACTGTAGCTTTGTAAGGGACTTAAGTGAAATATAATATTGGACAGAAATAGTGATAAAGTGTACGGAGACACAGCTTATATTGATTTTTGATACTGTAATACACTGTTCCAATCATATATATATTATATATATAATATATATATATATATATTATATATATTAATATATATATATATATATTAATATATATATATATATATTAATATATATTAATATATATATATATATATATATATATATATATATATATATATATATATATATATATATATATATATATTAACTTTGTGCTGCAGCTGTCTGACTGTTTTCAGCTGCTGGAAGTGAAGCAGAGCGGATGAGATGCAGATGAGTGACAGACTGATGATGATGATGATGATGATGATGATGTGTGTGTGTATGTGTGTGCATACACACAATTAAGGGACAATAATAATTTAAATAATTCAATTCCCTCAATGAATGAACTCAATTATCTAAAAATTACATGTCTAATATTTATGATGGTTAAATTATTTAAATTTGTCTGCTGATTTGAAAATATTTAAGTGTGACAAATATGCAAAAACTAAGAAACCAGTAAGTTTTCACAGCACTGTATGGATCATAAGAAGAAAATAACTGATTTCCTGTGGTAAGTCATTAAATCTTTATGAACTCACAGAGCTTTGTTGGAGGCTTTGACCACTGGCAGCAGCCTCAGCAGAGCCTCCTCTGAAGCAGAGTATTTCTGCAGGTCAAACACATCCAGATCTTCTTCTGATGACAGTAAGATGAAGACCAGAGCTGACCACTGAGCAGGAGACAGTTCATCTGTGGAGACACTTCCTGATCTCAGGGACTGTTGGATCTCCTCCACTAGAGAACCATCATTCAGTTCATTCAGACAGTGGAACAGATTGATGCTTTTCTCTGCAGACAGACTCTCACTGAGCTTCTTCTTGATGTACTGGACTGTTTCCTGATTGGTCTGTGAGCTACTTCCTGTCTGTGTCAGCAGGCCTCGTAGTAGAGTCTGATTGGTCTGCAGTGAAAGACCCAGGAGGAAGCGGAGGAACAAGTCCAGGTGTCCATTTGGACTCTGTAAGGCCTTGTTCACAGCACTCTGGTAGAAGGATTTCTCTGCAGATTCTCCTGTTTCAGACTTCTGGGAGGTTGTTTGTTGTTCTTCCAGCAGATTGACTCCAGAGTTGATGAAGGTCAGATGGACATGAAGAGCAGCCAGAAAAGACAGGAGGATCATCCAGGTTTGATCAGTCGCTAATGACTGAAATGTCATTATGAGTATTCAGTTTTACAGTCAGATCCGCCCTGAAAAGCTCTCAAAAGGTAAATGTTACTAACAGCTCACCTCTCCTTTAAAAATAATTTGGGGAACTTTAGACCGATCGCTCTTTAGGGACACACAGCTGGGTCCAGGTCCAGGTCCAGGTGGGTTCCAGTGAATAATGATGCAGCAGTGATGTGAGTGCTGAGCTGTGACATGGAGAAGAGTCATGGACAGTTAGAGATGGTCATCTCACCTCTGAGCTTTGGTCTGGCTCTCATGTTCCCCACACAGAGTGGTTTTAGAGGGAGGGACTCCCTCCTGTCTGTCCTCACACTGATCCATGCTGCTGAATTCACATCAGCTCACACACACTTTCTACCTTCACCTGCAGAGGAGTTCTGCTTCAGCTGAAACCACATATCTGGTTGTTAAAAACCTTCAAGGCCATGCAAAGAACACAGAAAAGCGCAAACCAAACCAAACTAAAACAATCAGCATGCAAAATGAGAAACGCAAACAAACGAGACAAGGTGGGAAATTTTTGATTTTTTTCAAAATCACTTAAACGCATCACTTCGCTTTGTCAGGTGTCGGCGTGTGACGTAAGACGCGCAGAAACAGCTGAGACTAGGAGGGAAGCACGCGGATTTTAAATGGATGGAGCTGACTTTGGTTCGTGTTTGCACCTGAAGACTGAGCCTAAAAGGTGAGTGAAGGGTCTCAGCTCAGCTTTAGTTTTGAGGCTCTTCGTAGTTTTTGAATTTCGTTTTTGCTCGTAAGGAGATGAGGCGGTGTGAGCTAAACACCTGAACCTGTCAGGTGATTCATTTCGGGAATTCAGCAGTTGCTGCTTCGGACGAAGCTTTGAAGCAGCAACTTCAGCTCCTATGGAGCTGTAAGCACGAAGCTTCAGTTTCACAAGTCACTGAAGTCTGGATACCGTCAGGTGTGTTTGGTAGTGATGGTGTGACGAGGCTCCGGGAATGCCGCGAATTTTTCCGGCCTGCTACTTCACCGAAAGCCTGGTTAGCTGAAGTCCCGTTTTATAGCTCATTTAGGAGTGCTGAACATTTGATGTACAGGCGGTGCTTTATTGGTTTTTATTCACGGATAAAAAAATTCATACTGTTCGAGCTCAGGCGACTCCTTCTACCCAGCCTTAGAAAACCCTCTGACAGAGGACTGAAGAAGCTGAAACTGAAGCTCTGTTGTGTAGAGGTGAGAATACAGGTGCTTCTGATTATGCTGCTGTAATCTGAGGTGGATCAGACTGACCTCAGATCAGACAGAACACTTCCTGTTGTTTTCTGTCCTATGAGTCCTAGTATGAGTATTTAGAGGATGAAGTGTTTCTGAACTGGAAGTTTGAGACCCCGTTTTAAGAGTGCAAACAGACCTGTCAGGAGAACCAGCAGCTCAGGGCTGACTCTCCCTCCTGCACAGTGTGTGTGGCAGCAACACACCAAAGTGCCAAGCAAATGTAAAGTTTAGGAAGCTGCCGAACTCCTGCTGTGCTTCAAAAAGAAGAGAACACTTTTGTTTTGACTCTTTTTTTTTGTGTCTTCCTCCAGGCCCGTCTACAGGCAGCAGATCTACGAACAGTAAGTGCCACGCGTGTTTTTTTTTCCTCTCCTTCTTGTGGTTTTTCATGGCTGCCATGCCAATCTCCTTCCTTCCTTCCTTCCAACATGGCCGCCCTGTCACGACTGTTTAGATGGTTTTGACTCTGTGCATTAACTTGATTTTTTTCCTAGGGAGACGACCTACAAAGGGTAAGTTTCTTGTTTTAAAAACTTAGTTCTGTTGTGTAATTGCTTGACTGCTGTGCTGATGGCGTTTTCCTCCGTGTTTCCAGAAAAGTTGGGCTGAGGCCTTTTTTTGTCATCCAAATTTGCATCTTTTGGGGGGAAAAACCTGTAAAAACATCATTAAAATGATTTTAAATGTTTTCCGTGATTGGCAAAGCCCTGCAGTGTATTTGTACAAATACAGCCTTCCAACTTTTTTGAAAACGGGGTCGTATGCGATCGTCGGTCGCCGCCGCCGGTCTTCCCGTCTATCCGCTTGCATCCGTTAAATTCCGTAAGCACATTTTTCTTCTGGTTGTTCACGTTGCTACTTCGGCGCTTCGTCTCGACTTCTCCGGTCCAGCGTGGTCAGCCCTCGGTCCGCTGTTTGGCATTTCAAACTATTCATATCAATTTTGGAGCAGAAGAGTTTATTTTTGTATACATCAAAATAAGGTAAGTGCTGTTTTTTTAGGGGGATTAGGTGGGAGGGGGGCAGTCTAACATCTTCCCCTACAGGTGATTCCCTCACTGTTTCCTGTGGCTACTGATCATTGTTGGAGCAGATATTGTCTTCCAGATCTACCAAAGGTACGTACCTGCTTTTCTTCCTTGCTGTGCTGATCAGTTTGTTGTGGCCGCCGTGCCTCGTCTCTGCTGTCCTGCTGATCAGTTTGTTGTGGCCGCCGCGCCTCGTCTCTGCTGTCCTGCTGATCAGTTTGTTGTGGCCGCCGCGCCTCGTCTCTGCTGTCCTGCTGATCAGTTTGTTGTGGCCGCCGTGCCTCGTCTCTGCTGTCCTGCTGATCAGTTTGTTGTGGCCGCCGTGCCTCGTCTCTCCTGTCCTGCTGATCAGTTTGTTGTGGCCGCCGTGCCTCGTCTCTCCTGTCCTGCTGATCAGTTTGTTGTGGCCGCCGTGCCTCGTCTCTGCTGTCCTGCTGATCAGTTTAATGCACATGCTCTGCTCCGTTTCGTGCTCCCGCTCCGTTTCGCGCTCCGATATTTAAACACTATTTCTGTGGTTGTGTATGGATCTCTCCATGGTCCCATGTGCACAGCCTTCACTGTGGCTGCTGTGCCACAATGAAAGCTGAGCTAAATGTAGCATCTGACAGGTCGGCCCTCTGTATCTATTTGACTTCCTGTCTCTCAACATCTGGCTTTCTTTTCTGTCCCTTTGTGTTTTTTGGCTCTGACTATAGAGCAAGAAACAGACTATGCTCCATGCTGGTGTATACACTATACTGCCAAATATATTCACTCATCTGCCTTCACACACACATGCACTTCAGTGACATCCCATTCCTATATCAATAGGGTTTAATGGAGTGTAATGGTTTAGGAGTGTTTATGGGAATTTCTGACCATTCTTCCAGAAGCACATCTGTGAGGTCAGACACTGATGTTGGAGAGAAGGCCTGGCTCACAGGCTCTATCAGGCTGAGGTCAGGACTCTGTGCAGGCCAGTCAAGTTCTTTCACACCGAACTGGCTCATCCATGTCTTTATGGAGCTGCTTTGTGCACTGGTGTGCAGTCATGTTGGAGCAGGAAGGGGAGTTGTTGTTGCTGTTGTTCCTAATTGCTTCTACTTTGTTATAATGGCACTAACAGCTGACTGTGGAATATTTAGAAGTGAGGAAATTTCAGGACTGGACTTGTTGCACAGGTATCATCCTATCACGGTACTACGCTGGAATTCACTGAGCTCCTGAGAGAGACCCATTCTTTACTAATGTTTGTAGAAGCAGTCTGCATGCCCAGGTGCTTGGTTTATACACCTGTGGCCATGGAAGTGACTGGAACACCTGGATTCAGTGATTTGGTTGGTGAGTGAATACTGTGTGTGTGTGTGTGTGTGTGTGTGTGTGTGTGTGTGTGTGTGTGTGTGTGTGTAAGAGAGAGAAAGTGAGAGAGACTCAGATGCTGGCTCAGATTGAGACTGTCTGGTTACAGTTCGTCTGTATGGAGACCTTGACCAGGACTCTGGAGGGTTTCTATGGTAGATCAGGCAGGTTTTTAAAAAAAAAAGGAAAGATGTTTCTTGGTTTGAAGGAGCTCCAGTGAAGATGCATCCGTTTCATTGTGTGTCTGTCTCTGTGTCTCTGTCTGTGTGTGTGTGTCTGTCTCTGTGTCTGTGTCTCTCTCTGTGTCTGTGTCTCTGTCTGTGTGTGTGTCTGTCTGTCTCTGTGTCTGTGTCTCTCTCTGTCTCTGTGTCTCTGTCTGTGTGTGTGTCTGTCTGTGTCTCTGTGTCTCTGTCTGTCTGTGTGTGTGTGTGTCTGTGTCTCTGTGTCTCTGTCTGTCTGTGTGTGTGTGTGTCTGTGTCTCTGTGTCTCTGTCTGTCTGTGTGTGTGTGTCTGTGTCTCTGTGTCTCTGTGTGTCTGTGTGTGTGTGTCTGTCTGTGTGTCTGTGTGTGTGTGTCTGTCTGTGTCTCTGTGTGTGTGTGTCTGTCTGTGTCTCTGTGTGTGTGTGTGTGTGTGTCTGTCTGTGTCTCTGTCTGTGTGTGTGTGTGTGTGTGTGTGTCTGTCTGTGTCTCTGTCTGTGTGTGTGTGTCTGTCTGTGTCTCTGTGTGTGTGTGTGTGTGTGTGTGTCTGTGTGTGTGTGTGTGTCTGTCTGTGTCTCTGTGTGTGTGTGTCTCTCTCTCACACACACACACACACACACACACACACACACACACACACACACACTTATCCATCCATCCATCCAACTTGCTCATGAGGGGATTGCACTACCAGAAGGCATCATAAAGAGCAAGAACAGGAACCATGGTGGACAGAGGCTCCTCCACGGCCTGTACCAGAAGAATAGAAGTAGTTGATATCAGTTAAGATCCTATCACTGGCTTGACAAACGTTCATCTTGTCAGAGAAGAACGTACAAGAACTAATAATTAAAAAAATACAAAAAAGACCACTGAAAAGAAAAACTGTTGGCGGCATGCGCAGACGCAGCAGCTATCTTGGAAGTAACTGGAGGTGACTGGAATAAGGGACATCAGGGTTTCTCTGATTAGGCTGCGACCCGGATCCAGATAAGTGGGGGAAAAAAAGATGGGTCTCTCAAAAAAAAGAATTAAAAAAAGAAAACCTTTGCCCATTTTCAGAATAATTTAACAGGCTGTAGTTGCAGCTGCCAATTTGGCTTTCAAGTACTTAAGTCTGCTTATGAACATAGTTTTTTGGATAGGGAGGATTCTGTTAGGGATTATTTTTTACTCAATGAATAAAGGACAAATGTTTAAAGGTAAACTCCAGTAAATTAATAAACTGTGGATCAACCAAATAATAAACAAATAATACATTAGACAGAGAGCAACAGATCAGAAAGTAGTAGACTAACTTCTCTCTTTCAGAGCATCTTATCTTGAACATCGGCCACAGAACGTACAATTAAAACATCACCAACGTCACCATGTTCTGTCATTAATCTGGACAAGATTGCTCTGTACTGATTATATTAGAACATCAGGAAGAAGATGTGCTTGTGACTGAGAGGAATCTGAGTCATGAAAAACCAGCTTGAACAAGACTGAATAACGAAGGTCAACTCATAGCACCCAGAGATTGTTTATGCTTAGATAACAGGCTGTATAAAGATGTTGTGGTTAGACAGGAACACGGGCTCAGAGAGAGAGAGAGCACACTCTTACTCTGATTCCCCACATGGCCATGTGTGTATTTTTTCTGATTCCTTAATACATTAATTAAAAAGTAATTCATTTAAAGTGTTTCAGGTGTCTTCCTTCATAAAAAACCTGTTGACCTGTCAGATGGTGACCCTGACGTGATAAGGACTGATGACAGGTGATTTGTGAAGGAGGATGATTGGCAAAAGAGGACAAAGGGGAATATTTTCTCCAGGACTCACCTTGGTACTTTAACTCCTCAAAACACTCACAGGAGGCCTCATGAAAAAGGTAAGCAGAAACCTGTTGTTTAAATAACCGAATTCTGCAGAATTGGACGTTGAAATTTTTTGTGAGTGAGGAGGAGGTAAGGTCACGAGAGAACAGATTTTAGAGGATCTGTTAAACTGTTTAAAGCTTGAAAACATTAAAGCATCAGAAAAACAAAAAGGGGTTGACATTAAAAAATGAATAAATAGATACTGGGTAAAGGAAACAGAATAAGTGAAGTGATAAGAGTTGAAATGAGTGAAAAAAGGATTGTGAGAGATACTGGAAATGTAAAACTGCCCTTTAGCAATAGGCTATTGATCAAATGTATTTATTAAAACCAAGAAGTGTGTGTGGCTGGAAAATTTTCTGTTGAATAGAGAACTCCTAATATCCACAGCATGAAGAATGGTGTGTGAGAATTGGCTTTTTTACCATGAAAGATGACTAGTAGTGATGTGCATGCAGCAATTCTGGAGAGTATTGTTTTTTTTTTTTTGTTTTTTTTGCGCACCGTGGTGATGGCGTACTTGTAATCACTGACTGACAATAATAAGCTTACGTAACTGTCGAGCCTTGTCGAAGGCCTCGTAATCGATGAAAGTCTTAAACAATAACTTGTTTGTTTGACAGACTCATGGCTGTCTTTTAGAGAATTGAATATAACCAATATTTCGGGCGATTTTTTTTTTTTTTCATGGTATACATTGGCACAGAAAATGTGTAACAAAAGTGTTTTATGAATAAAATAGACCAAGAAATTGGCATGAAATTGTTAGTAAAAGTGGCAACTAAAGTGTGAATGAGGAGGCCTCCACGTGTGTGTGTGTGTGTGTGTGTGTGTGTGTGTGTGTGTGTGTGTGTGTGGGTGAGTGTCTGTGTGTATGGGGGAACAAGTGGGCTGATACTGCAGAGGGAAAAAAAAAAAAAAAAAAAGTATGAAATACTAAAGAAACCGGTAAAACAAAATTAAGGGTGAATAAAGTCCAGAGGACAAATATCAAGGTTGTGGTAAATGTAAACAATCATGGGGGAGACGTCCCCCGCTAATTTATTAGATAAAGCAAAAGCTTAAATAAATTCTTTGTTTTAAATTATGCACCTGGAAAACAAAAGGTCAGGAATCTGGGAAAAACTCTAGAGCTGAATCACATAGGAAAAGGCTCTGTTACTGTGTGTGTGTGTGAGAAAAAATGAGTTATGAGTGCTATAAGTTGTTTTGTTTTATTTTGTTTTGTTTTGTTTTTTCCTTTTTATTTGTTTTTGGTGTGGATGGTAGAGTTAGGGAGTGGGGGTTAAGAGCACTCAGGGATAAGGTTTACCCCTGAAGGATTAAAAAAATAAATAAAGAAATTCAGTCAGGAGTTCGTTGTTTTTAGAGAATATCATATACTTATTTTATTTAAAAAAAAAAAAAAAAAGAAATGCATTTTCAGTTTTATTTTTATTGCTTTTTCTCTCTTGATTTTTGGGTTGTCCAGGACTTTGCTTAGTTCTTTTGTTCCCCTGGAGAACAAAATATTTTTATTTCACCCCCATTTCTTTTCTTTTTATTTATTTTTTTGCACATTCTTAAAAGAGTGGTTTGGTTTGATAAATAATCCTGAATATCTTGGGAAAATTTGGGGAGGTGATTTTTTTTGTTTTTGTTTTTTTGGTTTTTATATATATATATATAATGATCTCACTGATTGCAAGCATTGACATAAACCCCTTAGAGACATTGAGAAGTAGATATTTTAATTTTATTTATTTATTCTTGATTGTTTTACTTGACTTCAATTTTACACTTTAAAAAGAACAGAAATAAAATTTGAAGGGGAGCACACTCGTGGGTCCCTGACTCTACCAGATTAGAGACAATTAGTGGAGAAAAGCTAAACTTAATTGATTTTCCTAAAATAAAAGCCAATATAACAGACAAATGCCTTGATCAGCACAAATTGTGTTAAATTGCTATTAAATTTAAAGAAAAAGTTTCCATGAGGAACACAGTTCTGGTCAAACCTTAAAACGAAAAGTTAGAGGAAAAAATAAAACAGTCTGTGTGAATATTTTGTGACACAGCTGAATCAAAACAAAACAGAGAATTAAAAAACCTATTTATGAAAATGTAGGGTCAAATAAAGTCATCCGATTTACTCTTTTATGCATTTACATTCATTTATTTGGTAGATTTGTTTAAAGCTAAGATTATAAGAGAAAAGCAGAGAACATTTGAATTTTGAATGTCTGAACAATTTGATGTTGAATTAAGCATTAAAGGAAAAATCTCAAAAGCTAATAATATGAAAATCAGTATGCCCTTTAGATAAATTAGATAAATAAGGTAAATTATTGGGACAAAAAACAGAGTTTATGTCTCAAAGGAGGGATATAGACTAGGAGAAGAGTAAAGATTTAACTAATAAAGATTTCTCAGTTTGATTGTAACTGCAGCCCCGGTGATGTTGTTCAGGCTCCTGAGACTGGATCAGCTACCAATAAAGAAACTGGTGCAGATCGAGGTGTTCAAGATCATACCAAGCTCTCCTGAACAGACTGACAGCTCTAAAGACTCAGGAAAAAGGCTCCTGGTTCCACACGACCCTCAATAAGAAGGCCCAACTTCAGACAAACAGGTGAACTGTAAGTTCCTTGACCCCTAACCTCTGTGTAAAGTCTGAGACCAGGAGGAGGGTCATCAACAGGAGATATCCTCGACGTGGGGAGTGTTAGGCCTTATGCACGCTCAGTCACAGGCTCTCAGTGAAGAACTAAAACACATCAGTGGTCAAAGGTCAAGAAACTGCAGGAAAATAACAACTGACTGCAATGTTTCAGTTCCAGTCTGAACGTTCTCAGCAGTCTGACTCATAATCTGTTTGGATAATTTATCATTGGAAGGCCACAGAAATATAATCTGCTTTGTTTCTTATAACACTAATTATTGTTTTTTCTTGACATGAGGTCTAAGGAGGGACACGTCCTGATTCTAGTTAGATCATCACAGAAAATAATTTTGCTGTGAGCTCTGTGTAAAAGGACGACAAAGGAGGGAAGTGTGAGTATGACCTCTGACCTGAGAATTACCACAACATTTCAGACTCACCTGACTTTGACTGACTGCACTACATGGTGTTATATTCAGAACAAGACCAATAAAGATACACCAAAGTACAAAATAAATAAATGGAGTCATGACAGTAAAATAATGAAGGTTTCTCTCACTAACACTAAAACTGTGTCACTCTTGAATAGAAAGCAGACTGTTTGTAAGACAGAATTAAGTCCAATTAGTTTCCTTTTCTTTTTAACAGTTAAGACAAGAATAATATCTGTAATTTTGGCACGTTTTCCATTACAATGACATTGAACAACATGCTTAATGAGGACTCAAATTCTAATGCTGTCATTGAAAGATAACTGAATAATGAGAGAATTGAAAACAAATATCATTTGCAATGCCTATTGTTTTTATTTTTTGTATTTTATTTTTAATCAATTTTAACAAACAAAGAGAGCAAATAAATGGCTAAATTCAGAAATGTCAAATATAAGGTTTGGGGGCCGGAATTGGGCAGTAAAGTCTTAACCCTGGCTCACTGGGTGTTTGTGGAGGCCAAAGGAGGGAGCTACTCTAAAACTTCATAATTTT